>JAGKTI010018507.1:0-17651 GCA_018397915.1 Birgus latro | reverse complement strand
TCAGCCTCATCTTAACTCTTAGGCCGCCGACCCTTTATTCACGTATCGACTCAAGACCACCTAGCCAACCTGCTTCCTCCAAGACTCATCGTACATACTCCCACCTACTACAATTCATGTCTCATCCACTGTCCACTGTGGACTATGCCCTCTCCCTTTGAGCACTGTCTTAACTCCAAGCAAGTTACCTCCACATTCGCAACCAGTCTCATCTCCAGCGAGCCGACCCGCCACTCACCAGTTATACGTCCTGTCTTCAATACAAGTCACCGACCTCCCCCACTTCATTCACAGCTCAGCTGTGTAACTATAGTTTATCCTTATCCCCCCATTCTTGACTTTCTATAGAGATTATGCTCTGGATTTTCTTTACAGATTGCATATTATGTAAATATTCATCTTACTCCCCTCATTTCATACTCACCCTAACCGACTATATTTATCACTCATCTCAAACTTCACCCTTTATTTATTAAACCTCACATCCACTCATCTTCATTCATTTCCACTTCCATCCTTATAATACATTCTCTCATCTTCATATTGTATATACAGTAGAAGCTTGATATAACGAACCCAGAATAAAACGGAAGCTTGAAAAACGGAACAATTTTTTTTCCCTAAAGTACTCGCAACATACCGAAAGTTCCGTTCTTTCACGAGGCGTTGGGTTTCCTTAACGGAAATGAGCCGGTTTGTGGGTTCTGATTGCTTTGTTTGTATCATTATGACTAGCATAGGCAGCATGTGTGTTAGCAAAAGAAGCTACAGTATTTAGTAGCAACTGTCTGTAGGCTTCAGGTCATGAGGTAGGGGCAAAATATGGGAAAAATTGCAAATTTCCAGAAAATTCCATTCCATATATGGTTTTGAAACAGAAGCTTGAAAAAGCTGAATATTTGATAAAACGGAATAGGGGTTGGCTGAATTAGTCAGTTGTATCAAGCTTCTACTGTATACACATATCCCTACTCATCTTTCATCTTACATTACATCGCCACACTTCATGTCATACTTTGAATATACGGAACTTACTCTCACCGCTCACAGCCAACAAACTGCGAATGATCACACATCACCCGCTGAGAATGATTCAGTGACTCGTCTCCACAGCAGCCGCTCCTATCCACGACCCATCTCAGCCATTCAGACTACATTTCCCACCGAACTGCATACTTTCAATCCAGAGACTATCCATCCAGATACCTCATACTCTACCCCTGATTCTACACAGCTTTCTTCTATCCCTACTTCTTTCACTATTGTTCACTCTCCTGCCCCATTTCATCTCCCTTCTCCCCTACCTTTAGCCCGCCCAGATCCCGACCGATTTTCGACTTTTTGTTTTTTGGCTGAAACCTTCGCTTTTGGTGAGAAACATCGAAAATTCATAGAGAAATCGCCCTCCTGAAGCTAGAAATGGTGCTACAGGTGATGAGTTAGCCTTACGTTTTCCCTGTTTTTCAGGCTACTTGGCTGAAGAAAACGAACTATGGAAGGGTTAACTAATTCAAGCCACTTTAAATTACGTGTTTATTTTACTTATTTGGTACGAATTTATGTGTAGTACAAGTCTATATTGGTTTTCATACAATAATATAGGCATTTATAAGCATTGTTCACTCACCCAAAACCCCAGGATATGGCACCTTCCTTTACGACATTACCACCTCATCACTTATGTTTGTTTCTACCTCTAACTTCTTTGTTTCTTTGTCCTCCACCTCAGGAATCACTTTCACTGTGAATTTCGTCATTGGAGAGGGCAGGCAACATGCCTTTACTGGCCAGGTTGCTGCTAACAGGTGAATTGCCTAGTGTGGGGGGGAGGGGGAGTAGGTGGGGCCAGGCAGTATCCCTGCTTGACAGTAGGTAGAGTAAGGTCTCCCACATATGCCTACCAAAAATCACCTGCAAATGTTGAAAAGTGTGCACACAATGGGCCTTGCAATTGAATGACGTACGATGCACGTCGTTGGGTCCATCCGCGGAAAAAAGTAGCGATGTGCATCGTACGTCGGTGGGACTCGGCGGGTTAACTACCACTACTTTCTCTCTCTCTCTCTCTCAGTCCCCTACTTCAGCAACTTCCACACTTCTAACCATGGCTCACACAACACCACCCCAACAGTCCATCTATCTCAATGATGCCACTTGTCCCAAATTTACCGGCGAGGACTCGACTTGGTCAGTTTACGATTTCCTCAGAGAGGTAGAAATCGACATCCACAATCAGCGAATTACAGATGAACCCCTAAAAGTCTCTTATCTAATGGGTTGATTACACCAAGGCAAATCGGACGTCGGAGCCACGATCCGTGCAGGTCATTTCGATGATATTAAAACCTTTGATGATTTCCGCAAGGAACTCGTAAAGCTTTGCTGCCAGCATTCCATTGGATTAACTAATCTCCTCACCCAAATGGAGGAGGATATGACAGTTCCAACACAAAATGCTAAACTATGCAAAGTAGCCGCTGCCATGAAACCTACCAGAAGAGAGATGCACCAATTACTTGTAGGAACAAAACAGATAGAAGAAGTAGATGGAGCTCCTATGCTTTCACTCAACAGTTTTGCAGATTTACTAGGTTACCTGAGATTCGTGAATTGGCTTGATCCTCGACTAAAGGAGATAGCCCTGGAGATAGGTTTCAGTCCAGAAGATAAAATCGTCGAGATCACTAAAATCATCCAAGAAAGAACAGGCTCGAACCACACGCGTGAGGCCACAAACCACCCCTTGATCTCCCAAGTCTGTCACACCTCCACTCCACCAGACCACTCCCATTCCCATCCCACCATGCGAGGAAAACCTGCCACACATCGTTCTCCTACCTGGCATCGTTCACCAACCGCCGGTCATGATCAATCTAGTGTCCGATGGAACAGACTCCTCGGTTCTTTGTTGGCACTCTGGTAACCCCAGACATCAAGAATCCAGTTGCGACCGTAAACAGACGACATCACTCCCAAACTAGACAGCGTACGCCTTCCCGCTTGCATCGTCCTACGTGCATGTATCATAAGACCAGTACTGAGGAATGTCGTTACCTTAACAGCCGCCAGTTGGGGGAAGCGACGCACCCGTATCGGACCAATATGACTCACCAGAACACCAACTCCCCATCTGCCATGTAGGCCCCATGACTTCCTCAGGCTTAGTCATTCTAGGATGGAGTAATGTCATACAAATATTGTTCTTCATGGACACAGGATCTATAGCAAACTTGATCTCGGATACCTCTTTATCCCCTTAACCGCGGGGTTGGTGGATGCAGTTCTTGCGCGTCCCACGGGGGTAATTTGTGCTCTGACAAAAATCAGTCATTAGTCCTAGAATATTATACTGTATTTACATATGCATATGGCACATACCTTCAGCTTTCTCCTGGGATGTTTGTTGAGCCTTCGTCGACTACCGTAGGACTTGTGGAGACTTCTGAAGTTGGGTAATGAAGTCTACACTTTACACTTCCCGACATTCCGTAATACGTAATATGAATGCCACTGCCTGATATTATCACTAGATACACTATTCAGTGATTTCCAGGTAGTGTGGAATCCACACTCCAAAAAGAAAAAAACACTGTGAAACCAGTGTAAAATTCCAGCGTGTACAAGTTTCCCACTCGCGCTAGTACGCCACTTGTATTTTGTCATTTCTTATTCATATACAGACTCATACTTTATCATTTCTAGTACTTTATTACACTTATATATATCTATAGTTTTTATTGATAAGTTTCCTTCATGAATAGTAGTTTATTTTCACTCCAGGCATTCACTTTCTCGTTCAGTAAACTACGTAAAGAGCGAAGCTTTCATTTTCACTTTCATTACTCCAAGTATCAGTCAGTATCCATCATTATCATCGATAATTCAGCTAGTTCATGTCAACAGCAGAGTCATTTAGTCCTTTACCGCTTCCCACACGATGTTTAGTAGGGGTAGAGGTCACAGGGCCTTTTACAATGGGCGCAAAAGCGGCGGAAATGGAGGGGCGCGAGTGCGACGTGATTCCACCTTGAAGGACGACAGTGAACTGAATGATGTACGTATCTGGGAACCCAAGGGTTGAAAATGTCAGCTGCTAATGTATATGCTATGAAATAAGTCGTAGGAAATCTAGACAATACATAATAAATTAGGTAGTTCCAGGTGAATATGAATATTACTCAGGCTTCTCCCTTCCTTTCTTATATATATTTATATTACGAGAATAGGTCATACGGCATATTTCAAGGGGAAAAAAGCAGGGGAAATTAGCAAACGAGTGCAGGTGGGATGTTGCCAAGTGATAATTAGCCAATTTCAGGTGTATATAATATTATTATGTATTATGTATTATTATTATATAATATTATTTTGTATAAGAATAGGGAATAGGCAGGCCTGAAAGTTGCGAGTATTTTACTCACCATGGCGATTAATTTGATTACATGGCGGGTAAAAATTATTTCTCACTCGCCATATTAACCCTTTCGCGCACGGGACCGCAATTTGCGTTACATGTGGTGTGGTGTGCCGAAGCACAAGACCTCAAATTGCATGAAAATGCGAAAAAAACTAACAAGTCTATTTGCATCAAATTTTGTAGCGTTCTAGCAGCCACGTGTCTCTCCCGAGGTAAGACTTTGGCAACACTGCAATGACTCCTATGTGCTTGTACGTAGTGATAGAATCTCAGTGCTCCTCTAGCAGCCAGACAGCAGGGTCGTGCTGTGTTGTGTTGTCCCTTTAAATCTGCCATTTTCCCCCTCCCACCCGAGGCTGAAGCCATTATTGAAATACAGTAAACCCTTCATAAGCCGAACTATATGGGGCTCTACCCTGGTTCGAGTTACCGATTTTTCCGGCTTACCGAATTTTCACCCCAAAAAATTGCTGAATTACCGAATTATCACCCCCAAAATTGCTAAGACAATACCTATTACTTGTCCTTTCAACACTAAATTAAAGAAGCATATATAAATAAATTAGTTATGACAAAAAACAATATAGTGCATTTAATATACATTTAACCCCTTCAGTGCTGGGTGTATTTTCATTTTGTTCTTGCTGCCACCAGACAATTTTAGTCAGTGTAGGTTGGATTTGTGGAAGTGCACGGGGTTGGTACAGCCTTCGTTAGCCCCTTCAGTATGTGAGTCCAGTCCTGAGTGCCATAAAATCGGCTGGAGGAAACGTAAATAAAGTAGAAATAGACATCACAGTACTGAAGTGGTTAATTGGTAGAAAATAATTCACAGAGGCAGTACCGACTGTCGGTAACGTGTGTTGGAGATGGATTTTCACCCCCCCAAATTGCAATAACAATACTTATTACTTGTCTTCTTAACACTAAAGTAAAGGAGCATATACAGTGTATAAATTAATAAAGAAAGACAAAAAGGAAAGAATTCAGTGCACATAATTTGCCATTCTTCAGAGGCAGAAGATCGTCGGCAGTTTTTGTTTTGGAGACGGAGGTGGTGGAGGTGGTTTAACTCACACTTGAACGTAAATTCTAAAAAGTACCCAGTATTTATTTCACTCTATATTAAGAACTAAACTTAAATGTAATCACTGTAATAGACAGCAATGTAACACCTTTCGTTAGAAGCGGTAGATTCTTCGAAGTTCGGCAGTTTGTTTTGTTTTGGAGACGGAGTTGGTGGAGGTGGGTTAGTTCATACTTTAACGTAAATTCTAAACAGTACCCAGTATTTATTTCACTCTATATTAGGAACTAAACTTAATGTAATCACTGTAATAGACTGCAGTGTAACACTTTCAGTAATAATAGTACTGAACTTTAATCATGATGTAACACTTTCAGTAATAATAGTACTGAACTTTAATCATGATCACTACACTGTCACATGCGCACATTTTTTTTTTTTTTTAAGCTTAATTCCTTTATGACTAGAGGTGCCAGTATCACTTCTTTTAAGCTATGAACCTTCCATGGCAAGGCAGAAGGCAAAAGGAGAGCACTGTTCAGCACTAAATGACAGTAAGAATGGCGCAACTACCGTCTCCAAAAGCAAGCAGCAGACTGGCGCCACGAGTCCGCTTGGCGCCATTTCTCCCCCAACTTTCGCATTTCGGCCTACTTTCATATGTGGTCTCGGCCTGAGTTCGGCTAACTGAAGATTCCGGCTTCTAAAATTTCGGCTTATGGAGGGTTTACTGTATTGTGATTGTACAGTGTTTTTGACTATACTGTGAAGTAATTGTGTCTGTTGAACATAGATATATTGTTTGTAAAGCACTGGGGCCCATTATCAGCTGTTAGGCCAAGAGGCAGAGTCTTGTTTGTTATAGCGGGTTTCCACTCACCCTGCCTGTAAAATGATGTATTTTACCCTTATGGTGAAGCCATTACTTATATCTGTGAAACATATAGTGCCTGGATTAGTGAAATAACTGACCTACCATAGCAGGCATTATGTTATGCCATAGAGATACATAGACATATGCATTAGTTGCTAAGGGAACAGGCAGTCTCTTACGCCATACAGTAGGGAAGGGAATAACAGAAGAGGCTGGGATGGAATCATGTGATAGTGTTTTATATTGTATATGGTTCAGTGTGAAATATACGTATAAAATAGTGCAGCGAGTGTTCACCGAGAAATATTGCATGCATTGGCTGACAGCGGAAAGTTACGTAATGATCGGAGACAAGAAAATACACCACACAGCGACACATATATGACATTATATACTTATGTCGTGCAGTGAATGTTCGTGGAGAAATCTATTGTGTGCATCGCATGTGTTAGGCAAACGTGGTGCAAGGAACTGAGAATATGCCACACACACACACACACACACACACACACACACACACACACACACACACACACACACACACACTACCTAACTCATCTTCAATTCCTTCAAGTTCCTGCCAGCAGCTCAACACCTCTGGACCAAGTGAGTTATCCATATTTTGTTGATTTGTATATTGACCTGTTTCTACATTTCTATATTTTTTTCACATATAAGCATTGTTTTTACATATACACGTATGAGATGGAAGGAAGTTCAGCTTTAGTATCAGTACCTAGCAAAAAGACTAGTGGAAATGTCGAGTTGCTGAGAGCACTATCAAAGAGCTTATGATATTTCATGTGTATAATTTGAGTAAAAAATAATAATAAAACGTAACGAGCCTTTATATGTAAGTATTCGTGAGGCAGGGAAATTGAGCGTTTTTATCTCGCTTGCGGGCGAGGAAGAGTGTTCTATCTTTTTCGTCCATTTACTCCAAAATTATTGAACGTATCGATTCCTGTAAGAACCGTCATAAAGATCAGTGAATTCTATGTATGTACAGGACATAACTATGTAATTTTTCTAATGAAAAGTTGTGGTTACGTAGGCCATTATTGTGCGCTGATGACGAAAGTGCACCGCGGCCGCGAGTACCCCGTAGTTTTTTGCGATTTACTCAGAAACTATGAGGTGTATCAAAACAAAAAGGTATCAAGAGAAAGCTTATGAAATTCTACATAAGATTATTTAATAAAAACATCAGGTGTGCGAGAAAACTTCTGCAGTATACCTCCCTGAGCAAAAATCAATTTTTTTTACAAAAATGGCTTTTAGTTTTTGGCTATTTTCTCGAAATCTACAAATCGCATCACAACTGGACATACCTCATTAAAAAGCCAATGAAATTCTCTATCAAAACTTATAATAACATTTTTCTGTATGATGGAAAACACTTGAACGACGATGTTGGGAAGTGAGATCAATGTTCCAAAATGTTTATTCATGGCGGCCTAGTGTACTTTTATTCGTATTTTTCTGGTTTTTCTTTTGGCTTATCAGCTAGAACAAACATCGGCGAATAAGATGATGTGAGTTTCAGGGCAACATTTTGAGGTTTGGGTGTCAAAAATGAGGCGAGAATACGTGTAATTTGTGTACTGCGGGTTGCCAGCGGAGCGTGCGGGGGAGTAAAATTGTGAGCCGTGAAACTTAATAAAACTTACCATGCGCGAAAGGGTTAAGAAACATCACGATAAAAAAATATATATATTAATAATCTGGCAACTCTCTTAAAAACCGCTTGACATCATAACAGTCGTTAGATGCTGTCTCTCACTCGCTAATGACATGATCAGTGTTGCCGTAGTCAGCTGACAAGAAAGAGTAGCATCGCTTGCTTCCAACATGAACCGTATGAAACCCTCTGTCAACGTCAGTCTCGTAGCCTCCCCCCAAAAAAAGCATCACAGAGAACATTTCTTCCAAAATGGAAGAAAGAATTTACCTAGCATATGTATGATGAAAACGAAAACAAAATGAAATGTTCCATTGGCATGAAAAACCCAAATGCAGCCGGCCAAACGGATTTCGTAACTGGATCTCAGAATTTTAAAAAAGAAAACATAGTTTACCATGGCAAGAGCAGGAAACGTATTGAACTGCGTGATGCTGAATTAAATCGCCAAGGTCAAGGAAACATAGTCAAGACATTCCAATGTCAGCAAAAGAACGAAGAAGATAAGGATTCTGAAGATCTGAAAATGAAAATTACCACTGCATACATGCTGGCAAAGGAAGGACTTCCTTTCACTAAATTTTTACCCATTATTGAACTATAAAAAAAAAAAAAAAAAAAAATGTGTGCCCATCACAACTACTTAGGCCAACCATGTGAAAGCTGTGGAACTGGTGCACATGAATGCGCAGACAATGAAAGATGAAGTTCGTTATATTTTGCAATAAATTTTTTTTTTTTTTTATGCATGGAAGAAGGAACCAAAGGCCACGGGCCTGCATACTGTTCCTTCCAAGAACAAACAAAAACAGTACAAAAGAGAGCCAAATTCAAGATCCGTTCAATTCGAGATGCTTGGACACACTGCGTTTGAAAGACTGGAGATCATAGGAAGTAGGAAATACAGACATAGGAAGATAGTTCCAGAGTTGACCAGTTGCATAAATAAAAGACTGGGAGTAACGGTTAACTCTTGCATTAGAGAGTTGGACAGAAAAGGGATGAGAGTTTGTTGCTAGACGGGTACTACGTGCCCGTCGTAGAGGTGGAGGGATGCAAGCAGACAGTTCAGAGGAACAGTGACCATTGAAGTAGCGATAGAAGAGAGATAAAGATGCAACAGTGCGGCGAAGAGACAATGGTTGAAGGGAATCAGTAAGAGGAGGAGAGTTAATGAGACGAAAAGCCTTTGACTCCACCCTATTGAGAAGAGCTGCATGTGGAGAGCCTCCCCACACATGAGAGTTGTACTCCATACACGGGCGAATAAAACCCGTGTACAAGGTCAACAACTGTGCAGGGGTAAAGAAAGTACGGAATCGGCTTAGCACACCTAATCTCTTGGAAGCAGATTTCACAAGAGATGTAATATGTTCTTTCCAAGACAAATCCTGAGAGAATGAAACCCCTAGCATGTTCAAGGATGATGCAGGACATAACTGTTCATTATTAAACATTAGTGGGTAATCCTGAGGAAGATTTTGTCGGGTTGATAAGTGTAAAAACTGAGTTTTTGATGCATTGAAAATAACAAGATTATTTTTACCCCAGTCAGAGATACGAGCCAAATCAGACATTAGGTGTGCCATAGCCTCATCCCTCTTTTGTTGAAGCAACTGCTGAGATGGACGTTGCGGGAACCGAATGGAAAGGTGAAGGGTGGAATCATCAGCATATGAGTGGATAGGGTTAGATGTACAGCTTAGAAGGTCATTGATGAATAAAAGGAAGAGAGTAGGTGATAGGACAGAACCCTGAGGAACACCACTGTTGATAGGTCTAGGAGAGGAACGATGGCCGTCTACAACAGCAGCTATAGAACGACCAGAAAGGAAGCTAGAGATGAAGGCACTGATAGAAGGATAGAAACCGTAGGAGGGCAGTTTGGAAATTAAAGATTTATGCCAGACTCGATCGAAAGCCTTTGAGATGTCAAGTGCAATGACAGCTTTCGCCAAAGTCCCGAAGGGAGGATGATCAAGAGTCTGAAAGGCAGGTGAGAAGATCGCCAGTGGAGCGTCCCTGACGGAACCCATGCTGACGATCAGAAAGAAGGCTGTGACAGGAAAGGTGCTTTAAAATTTTTCTGTTAAGAATTGACTCGAAAACTTTTGATACGCAGGATGTTAAAGCAATTGGACAATAGTTAGAGGGTTGGGAATGGTCACCCTTCTTTGGGACTGGCTGAATGAGAGCAAACTTCCAGCAAGAAGGAAAGGTACAAGTTGAGAGACAAAGGCGAAAGAGTTTACCTAGGCAGGGTGTAAGCACAGAAGCACAGTTTTTAAGGACAACAGGAGGGACTCCATCAGGACCGTATGCCTTTTTAGTATTGAGGCCAGTAATGGCAGAGAACACATCAGCTGAAGAAATTTTAATGTCAGACAATAGGAAGTCAGAGGGGGGAAGTGATGGAGGACTAGCACCGGAATCGTCTAAGGTGGAATTGGAGGAGAAAGTCTGAGCAAAGAGATCTGCTTTATCAGTAGAAGAAATAGCTACAGAGCCATCAGAGTAGAAAAGAGGAGGGAAGGATGATGAGGTAAAGTTGTTAGAAAGGTTTTTGGCAAGGTGCCAGAAGGAGCGAGAAGAATTCGAGTTGGAGAGTTGGGAACATTTAGCACGGATGAAATTGTTTTTAGCAGAGCGAAGAACAGACTTAGCACGATTCCGGGCAGAAATATATAAAAGGTGTGATTCAGGGGTGGGTTGGCTCCGGTACCTCTTATAGGCCCTCTCCTTGTTGCGGACAGCATTAGAACAAGCGTGATTAAACCAAGGCTTTCTTGCATTAGTCAGAGGATATGAGAAAGGAATGTATGCTTCCATGCCTGAGAGAATAACCTCCGTAACGCGCAAGGCACACTCAGATGGCTCCCGGCCATGGAAGCAATAATCATTCCATGGAAAATCAAAGAAGTACTGCCTGAGGGCCTCCCAATCTGCAGCTCCAAAGTGCCACAGGTGGCGTTTCTTTGGAGGGTCCACAGGCCGTACTGGAGCGATTGGACATGTTAAGGTAATAAGATTGTGATCGGAGGAGCCCAACGGAGAGAAAAGATGAACAGTGTAAGCAGAAGGATTAGTTGTTAGGAAAAGGTCAAGTATGTTGGAACTCTCTCCAAGGCGGTCAGGGATACGGGTAGGGTGCTGTACAAGCTGCTCTAGGTCATTAAGGATAGAAAAGATGTAGGCTTGTTCACCAGGTGAATCAGTTAAAGGAGAGGAGAGCCAAAGGTGGTGGTGAACATTGAAATCTCCTAGAATGGAGATTTCAGAGAAAGGAGAAATGGATAGAATGTGTTCCATCGTAGAAGTAAGATAGTCAAAGAATTTTTGATAGTCAGTAGAATTGGGAGATAAGTAAACAGCACAGATATATTTAGTCAGAGAATGACAGGAAAGCCGAAGCCAGAGAGCAGAGAATTCAGAAGAATCAAGTTCAGGAACACGAGAGCAAGATAGATCGTTGCGTACGTATACGCAACAGCCACCTTTGGCTTTGAAACGAGAATAGAGAAAGTAGGAGGATACAGAAAAGGGTTTGCTGTCAGTTGCCTCAGACAGCTGAGTCTCAGTGAGAAAGAGAAGGTGAGGTTTAGAGGAGAAGAGGTGGTGCTCAACAGCGTGAAAGTTAGAGGAAAGGCCGCGAATGTTACAGAAATGAAGAAGGAGTAGTCAGACAGTGGTTCCAGGCAGCTCTTTGAGTCGTCACCGGGAGAGGGGCGGATGGTGGGGGCATTTATGGTCCCCCCCCCTGGGGACTCCGAGGCATGATTTTTATGTGCCATTTTGAAAATTTTGAAAAGGAAGTGTAGTGTGTGGTGTATGTAGTTTGGTGTTGACAGTTAGAGAAACTTGTATAGGAGAGCATGCTGGTCTACTCTCTGTGTAACTGAGACACTGAAAAAGTTCAGCAAAGGAGGATGGTCAGGAACAAGTCCTGAGGGCTGATGAAACGGGAGCTCCAGCTCTCCCTGTCATCAGCTTTCCATCCTCCTTGGGAGTACTGCCCTGCTCGACTGGTGCTACAGTCTCCTCACCCTAAAAACAGAGGAGGGGGTCCCTAGTCCCCTCCCCTGCCCCTTTTAGTCGCCTTTTACGACACGCAGGGAATACGGTGGCGGAATTCTTCCTAACACAACCTGGCCGCACAGTAGTAGTACACCCCACAGCGCGGCCAGATTGCGTCCCCCCCCCGCCACAGGGGTTTACGGTATACAAATTCCATATTTATGTTTATATACAAGCATATCTATTAATTGTTTTCATCCTGGGCTACAATAAATAACTTGCAAGCTGACAAATTATTTGTTAATTTTTCTCTGGCTAGTAAAAGGCTGGTAAAATTTTTTAAGTACTCGCCAGTGGCTGGTAAGATAAACTGTAGACTTTCAGGCCTGATAGGGCTCATTTCAATGGATGAAATCAGTGGAAAAATGCGGGGAAGATTTGCGTAGCGCAGAGCGGCTGAGCAGACAACACGAGAGGGTAATGGAGGTGAGATAGGGAGGGGAGTCTAGAGTGGGGGAAAATAGCTAAATTGTCAACAATGGATGAGAGTACTGATGACATTAGCAGCTCTGACTATTGTTGGACATTGGTAGTACTGATAGATGGTACAAGTCACCACTTGAAAGCCGGGCGAATTCAAAACAACACAGAATCACCAAAGTGACACCTTGCGGTCTGATCCATTGTGACCGAGCATCACCCTAGAGACGACCTGCGGTTAAGGGGTTAAACATCATTCGAAGAAAACACAAAAAAGTCAGTTTCCTTGAGCCGCCTGACATTCGTCTATGTGGTGTAGAAGGCTCAGAGGGAAGAGTCACTTTAGTAGTACAACTAGACAGAGCCTTGATCCCTTTCCCAATAGAATTTCATGTTACTTATGAATTGAAATATCCAGCAGATGCCCTCATTGGCTTACCCACCATGGCACAACACTCCATTGCATTATTACCTGCCTGTGGTAGTATAGACATTTCTAGATACCCAGTCTGCACTATGGAATGTCCCCATCCTGTACTTACAATAAACTCAGTCATTCAGTCCCCCCTGACTCCCACACCACCTAAGAGTACAGAGCACGACAGGCCATCATCATCATCATCTGAGAATAAAGAGATCATTCCACCACTATCTGAGAGCAGGGAAACAAATTCCGCTACACCTAATGATACATCCTCTCAACATTCAGAAATGGCTCTTCCAAACCCCTCTAATGACAGCACTATAGCCGACTCAGACATGTCTCAGTTAACTACCTCAAGGAGTTTGAGTGATGTTCTCCAACACGCAGAGACTAGGCTTGCGGTAACGAATACGTGCACACTGAGTGACAAGCCAAATGGTTTCCTGTACACCAGGAAACCATTTACTATGCTGGGAGGTAACCATATAACCAAATTTTGGCACCTGGTGGTTTAGTGGGTAATTACGGCGTTTCAGTCGGATTGAGCTGGTGAAGGTTTAAATTTAAGGGGTGTTTGGGGTTTATTGCTCACGTAATGCCACTCAGGGTGAATGAGGCTGGTCACTTTCATCTTAAATATCAGGACCAACTTGCCCACCCCCGGGCTCCTACGCTTTTCATGGGGCAACATAGGATTGGATGCTGAATTAATGAAAATGACGAATAATATACTTTTATATACACATATATATTGGAAATAAATTGCCCTCCATAAGTGCCTCTGTGTAATAGATACATTGTGGCAACAGTGACATGATTTTTTATATTATCATCATTTATTATTATAATATGGAGTGTCTAGTTTATTGGATTAGTGTTATAAAATGGTTTTGCAAATGTATTTCACTGCAAGTGTGTGGTATGAGTATTGCAGTGCCAATACAGTGAAATATAACTACCGCAGTGATCACACAGTGAATGTTTACTGTATGTGCAATGTTGAATAGTAATTATTATGTGAAATTCAGAGTGTGGTAAGCTCCAGGTAGCAGTCATGGGAGTGAAAAACAGTAATTTTAGTACACCTCCTTCCAAGATCACTGCCCGTCCAGTGAAAGTTCACATAGTCCACAACACCACCTCATATAAGACCTGAAGGTATTTGCTTTCCAGTGGTACCTCATATTTTACTCTAGCACTACTCATTATGTTTTTATAAAGGTTTAAAGTTTTGTTTCTATTTGGCCGATTATGCCCATCCTGAGCATATAGCGTGCCATTTTGATGCCCGTCTTTTAGGGGTTAAGAGCGTTTGTTAATTATTGATGCAATCGTCACCCAACCATGCTATGGCAAAACACTCACTCAGGTTGGTGAGCACATGATTATGCTTGACAGGGGTAATACTAGGGGTCTTGGGTGGAGCCCTGGTGGTGCTGTAGTATTCCAGGAGGCCAAAAAGAAATGTAGACAGATGAAGAGGCAACCAATCAGCAGGGCAGAGCACAGGAGACTGAATCAGCCCAGCCGGTCTGTCTGGCAGCGCACGGTTTGAATTGTCGAAATGGTGGGGATACCCACGTTGAACAATCAAAAAGAGTATAGATTTATAAATGTCAAAACAACAAATTGTCGAATAACGATCGGTCAAAAAACTAGGGCTTGATGTATTTATATATATACAGTATAATCTCAGATTTTGATGGAGGTCGGTTCTTTGACCCCTATGCGAAATTTAAAATGTCGAAATTTAAACTGAACTTCTTATGGAGAAAATTAGCACGGTTCTGTGGCTGGCCAACCTTGACTTTTAAAACCTCCCTTTTTCACATACAAACCCAAGTTAATGCATTGTAATAATTAAATATAGCCTTATTAAGTATTGTACACTACTTTACCCACCAAAGTAGGAGGTTCTGGGTGGCATGGGTAGATGCTGGAGATGGAATGTGGTGTTAGGTGGGTTAGCTGGATGTACTTGGCCTCTCCAACGAAGCCACATCCAATCCAAAACCCACAAAATCGAAGTCCTCATCCTCTAGCACGTCCACGTCAGCGGTTTCAGCATCTTGTTCCACACTTTCCTCGCTCATGATGTTTTCAAAAACATTGGCAAGAGGCTGTTCTGGATGGAAATAGCTGATATTCTTGGTCTATCTTTGCTTGAGAATGGTTTTATTGTACAGCTGCATAAAGTTTTTCTTCACTTCGTCTAATAAATTTGGCAGAGGGCTGTCTGGAATAGGCTCTGGAGTAGGGCTCAATACCATTTTTCAGCTCAGTCACGGTCGACATGTCGAAACGAAAACACCTGTTGTGCTGTTTACACCAAACTCGCGACTGAAAGTTAAGCGGCATCTATAGAGGGCCGCGCAGTCATAAAATGACCGCTGCCAAGTGAAAAATTGGCTTGCATCGGAGTTTTTCCCGCCTTGCAGCATGTTGAAATCGGCGATTTTTGAGTCGAAATTAACAACGGGATAGAGGTAAATATGCCATTAAATTTGAATCGTCGAAATGGAAACCGTCAAAATTTGAGATTATACTGTATGTTTTGGACAGTCTGCTGATTCAGACAACCCTTCCCGCCATATTGTGTGGACTAAAATCTTCTGTGTACAGAAAGTCATTATAAATAAGGATTGTGTTGTAGTATATCACAGTTTTGTTTCTACAACTTATATTCTAAACTGGGGGGAACTAGCAAATGAGAATTATAG
This sequence comes from Birgus latro, assembly GCA_018397915.1. Classification (NCBI taxonomy): domain Eukaryota; kingdom Metazoa; phylum Arthropoda; class Malacostraca; order Decapoda; family Coenobitidae; genus Birgus; species Birgus latro. Next base: position 2,014 of record JAGKTI010018507.1, on the reverse strand, counting down.
GTAGCAATGGAATATTATGAGGAAATTTTTCTGTAGCTTCTTGTGGACATTGAGTAATAGCAAAGAAAGAATGTTACAGATAGGTTAACCAATAATAGGGATTATATGATTATTAATCTGTATGTTTTATTTTCATTTTTGTATGTTTCCCCAGGTGGTTGCAAGATGTTTTTGATGTGCCTTTGGTGGTTCAGCTCACTGATGATGAGAAGTACCTATGGAAAGACCTGAAGCTGGAACAATGCAACAAACTCGCCTACGAAAATGCCAAAGACATCATTGCTGTTGGCTTTGATATCAACAAGACCTTCATTTTCTCTGATGTTGATTTTGTCAGTGGAGATTTTTACAAGTAATCAAGATTATTATTACTGTATGGTTGATATATTTTGTTTTATAGAGGTAAAATTGATTGCAGCCTTATGCTGTTATTCATGTACGGTTACACCTTATTATAACTGCCTCTTACAGAAGTCTTTTCATTCTAGAGCTCTTGATCCTAGAATTTGTTTTCCTGTAAATTGTTGATAATTATTGGAAAGCAAATAGGTTTTCCTTGCTCCCTTCATTCTATAGAAACACCTGCCAGGAGGGAGGGTTATCCCCTCCTTCACCTTCATTATTTTTAGTTAAAATATGTTTTCCATGTAGCGCAGGTCAAATGAGTTCACCCAATAAACTCATCCTCTTTGCTCTGTTCTGTGCCACTTCTCAGTCCCCAACTAACAAGGATTGCCTGTAATATTTCTTTTCCCCTTCCATCCTAAGAAATGTACTGCGAGTCCAAAAGCATGTGACTTTCAACCAAGTGAAAGGCATATTTGGGTTCGATGAGTCCTCCAACATCGGCAAGATAATGTTCCCAGCCATCCAGGCAGCACCCAGTTTCTCATCTAGCTTCCCCTTTATCTTTGGTGGCAAAAAGAACATTCCCTGCCTTATACCCTGTGCCATTGACCAGGTATGACAGTGTTAATAAAATGGAGTAGATTGCATAGGGAAGGTGATTAATCTTTCAGTGGTGTTTCGCTGATGTGTGTAAAATAGTCTGTTATAAAACAGAATGAAATATAGAATGGTCTTTAAGGACTTTATTCCTTTGGTCACACTACAGATCTTAAGGTGAAGCATGCTTACATCCGGCCCTGTCTATTTCAGTCACATAACTTCTTCTGCCTCTCTCTCTCTCTCTCTCTTTCTCTCGATGTTTGAATTTTTCTGGGACCCATTTCAATGGACATGCTCTTTGATAGTTATTCTATTTGCCACCTCGTTCATTGTTTCTGGATCCTATCAAATCTCATCATTTTGGTGGTAGTAGAGATTTGGGCGGTGATGGTGATGATGATTTTTAATATTGTGTGTTGTAGATTCATTCTGTATTTCATCCAATAATTATAAACCAGTCTGTCAACAAGAAATGAACTCTCCCAATATGGCTGTTGAGGAAGGCCAGACCAAACAAGGTGAGAGCTCAGAAAAGAACATTTCTTTCCAGTCATAGGAATGGTGAGAAAGTGAATTATTAAAGCTTATTAGTGGCATTTCATTGCAGCTGCTGGGTGTAGGATTGAGATGGCTTCACCACTTATGGAGCTTGACTTCTGGTTAGTAAGGTGGGGCTGAGCTGGGTTAAGGGAATGAAGGGAGAAGACATCCAGCAGTTGCCTAACATGACTCCTCTGTTGATTCCAGTTTTTAAAATGCATGCCTTTTTGCTTGTCGGCACCTTCAAAATATTTATCGCTCTTTTGCAGGATCCATATTTCAGGATGACTCGAGATGTGGCACCCAGGATTGGATTTCAGAAGCCAGCCCTCATTCACTCCACCTTCTTCCCGGCACTCCAGGGGGCTGGAAGTAAGATGAGTGCCTCTGATGAGAACTCATCTATCTTTCTTACAGATACACCTAACCAGATCAAGAAGAAGGTATGTGAGAGAGAGAAGACAATATATTTACATCTTATGGTTTTCAAAAGAATACAATAAACTTGGGAGGTGTTGATGTTTCT
>JAGKTI010018505.1:0-17652 GCA_018397915.1 Birgus latro | reverse complement strand
CCTTACATTTCCGCATATCACACACATCCAACAATCACAGCTCACCAACGAGGCAGTGTGAGGTGAGTCTGAGAGTGGTGAGTGTAGAGTGTGTGTGAGGTCAGGAAATGTGAGGCTTTGTAGTGTGTGATGAGGTAGAGTATGATGCTACAGTGTAAGACGCTAGAGGTCTGCCTCAGGTTGAACAGTAACGCCTAGTGTAATAATAATAATAATAATAACTAGAGGTCCCCACCCCAAGAGGGGAATCACACCAGCCACTAGCCGATACATATCTAGCGCGGCTAGGAATATGACCTTGACCTTGACCTACTTTCACCAATTCGAACTCTTGAAAGAATTTTTTCCCTACTACACACCTGTAAAATTTTACGATGACATCTTGAGCAGTTGCGAAGTTATCGTGCTGACAGACACACAGGCTGACAGGAAAACTGAAAACAATACCAGTTTCGCTATTGCGGCCGGTAATAATACATCATCGAACTGCGGAGATTAAGCGCTAAATAAAGGCAACAGCGCAACAACTGCATGATTGATATAGGAAAGGTGAGGGTCGGTGCTGTGACGGGCCATATATTTTGCGGCTTATGTTGCATCAACCATCCAATGTATGTGTGGGGGGGAGGAGTGGCAGACCTGCATCTACTCCTGTGACTTAATCAAGTAGACATGAGCAGAGAGGTACATGCGTTGTATTAACACTCAGAACTTCCTAAACTCACTTCTAGCTGGATAAAATCACCTGGCGTTAGCCGGAATAAAATACTCGAGTTCCGACCATGAAAGGGTTAAGTGATGACTACATTAAAACCTTCAAGCTTCCATATTCACAAAGGCTCAAGAAAAAAAGTCCGGTGTTAGGTACAGCAGAACACCAAGATTAATATAAGATCTTAGACTACTTTTCACGATAAACAAGTCTCGGCACTAATTAAAGAGTTTTATGAATAATTTAGTTTTGTTGTATTTTTCACGCCATTATTCACCCAGGTTTGGCTGAGTCGTGTTTGGCAGCTGCATAAGTTTAGACAAAAATATAAACAAACGAATTTTATCCACAATCTTAGCCCAAGAAAATTTATGAATGTGGTTTCAGTTTTTGCATAGTCTGGGGTAGGTAAATGTAATCTCTTCAGCCCGAGAATGTATTTTTTAACTGCACACTTTCTTTCCAGATGATCTTTATCCATGCAATCGATGACGTATTTTAAAGTTCATTCTTGCTGTTTTAGGCAACTTTGATTAAGCTTTAGGAAGACTTCTACGAGTGAAGGAGTTACTGAAAGCTACATCTAACCCCTCTTGTTCTCCCGTAAGCTGTAAAATATCGTAATTCTGCAACATGAGTGAAATAAAAAGGAGGGGGAGTGAAGTCAATAGTGATGGCGTTATGCTATACTTTTCCAACTTGGGAGCTTAGACGCAGTCTTCATTAGTTTAATTACGATCAGTGATTTCTCTTATCTGATACCAGCAACGATAAGACTAGAGTAAATAAGTCATGGTAGTGACGGTGTATTGTTATGCCATGGCGTCCCCTATGACGTCACATGCTGGACCCGTTATGTTCTACATAATACACCTTAACATCCTCGTGTATGTTATTGCAACAAATATTGTAGATATCAGTAAGTCATGGATAATAATGAGTAGCATACAAGACACGCTCTGGCGCTCTGGTCGCAGTGAAGGGGTTAACACAATCACCAATACACCAGTCCTGTATGAGACAGCCCTAGCATGTATTCAATATGGACGGTGGGTGTTAAGCGCCGAAGTGGTGACATGTAGATTGTAGGAGGACGACTGGGCCTTGATAGCAGGCTGTGAAGCCTATGCCCAGAGTCGGACACATAAAAAAAAAAAAAAATCACGACCGTATGATTTAAACTGAGAGCTCGAAAGTGTAAATAAGATATAATTTCTGACTGTCATTTATAGAACAACTGTAACTGTTAGATACGATTGGCTTGCCTTCCACATTACGGTGTGTAGTCGGCAAAGATACACCAGGTCAGACACGTTCAATCATCATCGCATGCTTCAGAATTACCACAAAAACAGGGTGCTTATCTGGATCTTTGTGCTCTCCGTTTTATAATTACAACCATCAGTGGGGAAAGCCCTTCTCTAAGAAAGGAGAGCTGGACGTGGATTTTAAGCGTTGGAGTGGGCGTGTGAATAGCATTAATTCAACCAAATAATTAGTGTTCGTGCCTGGCCCCCCCCCCAAAAAAAAAAAAAAAAATCAAACTCCCACACTCATCCCACATCACAGTAGTCTAGATAACGCTTTACATCTTGATTCAGGGGAAAGAGTCACCCCCTTCACGCTTGCTACTGAGAGACCAGAGTAAAGGGCCATATTCTTGTTAACTTTGAAAATTTCGTAGCTTCTCTTCCTTCGCGTTATATTCTGCATAGTACACCTTAATATCCTCGTGTAACTTATTGAAACAAATTTTGTAGATGTCAGTAAGACATGAATAACATACAACAGAGTATTAATGAGTAGTATGCAAAATAAATCGCCAAAAAGAAAAGCTGCGAATTCTCCTTAAATCATAGAGAATTCAAACCTTATTCATTGCGATTTATGATACCGGTACATCAGCAGAGTTCACCGTCATCAGCTCAGTGAAAATACCACCTCATCAAACACTGTGAGATATATCAGACTGGTGAACTCGTGATGGTGCTGATGGTATTGCCCAATTATCACGTTCATCATTCATGCAACCAAACAGAAAAAAAAAAAAAAAGGCAGACAGCAACATACGCGTTTTCACAGACACCTACTTACAAAACCTCGTTCAGGCTGTAGACTTTAATTTACTTGACTGTGAGTCAACACAGGGCATATGAGGTTGCACTGCCATCTAGAATTCACTTCCAGCCCCCAAATCAGCCAATTAGTGCGACGAAACTGGGGTTCAGAGAAATTATTTTCGCTATCCCGGGCTGGGCGCTTCCATTATTTTGCTGCAGTGACGATATCCACAAGGACAGCCCCACTACAAAACAAACATAACTCGACCTCAAGCTTTCCTTACCGGTTTACAAAGCGTGTCCCATATGCATTCATTGACCGAACAGGAATGTACTACCAAGGTCAAAAGTTTGGCGACACTTCCCTTTCTCCTGTGGTGATGGAAGGTGTTACAGGAAACATTCTTAGCTACTTGAAAGCAATATGAAGAATACGACAAAAGAGTATGAGAAGGGAAAATATTGTTTGACATTCGGAGAGTGAGAAATTCAGTATGCAACGCAGTATGCAATGCAAGTAGAGGATTACTGAGGAACTCTTACTTGCGATGGTACTATCACAGGCTGCATTATGGCGTCTTTTACAGATCAATCAGGTAGTCCTTTAGCAACGCAACAAAGTTGACATAAATCATTTTCTACAAAGCTGACATAAATCATTTGGCGGAAGTAAGAACAAAGTAGAAAACTGATGTTGTCGCACCCAAGGAATTGATGATCACTGGCTGAAGTTGTGCTGACCTGTGAGTACTCTGATGATCAGATAATTGTTTCCCCAGTCGCAAGGGTGGATCTGTGTCTCTTCCAGGTTATGGATGTACTACACGATACTTCTCACTCTCTCTCTTCTCAACTACAGTAGGTCTTAACCCATTCTGTCCGATGACGTAAATTTTATATTACCAATCTCCAGACGATTTCATTCAGCTCGGCATAGACTTTCAAATAGGAGGGGTTATAGCCTATTTAACCTTTATTAACCTCTTCACTACGAAGGCATTTCTTAGATTAAATAAAATTGTCTTTTAGCATAAAATAAAATAAGTCCTCGGACTGAAGGTGCTGGTGAACCTTGAGACAGCAATGTGTAGTGACGCTGCCAATCACCGTGCAACGTTGGGTGTAGGAGTGTTCATCGGTATGCCAGCCACAGTGGAGCAGAGTACTGTACACAGTACCTGCCGCACATTATGAAAAACTATTAACCCGTTTACTACCTTGACGCAATCTTAATTATATCGTCATAAATGCCAGGCGATTTAGTGTCGTCACTACGATGACACCTTTAATTATATTTTCACACACTAGGCAATTTTATCTTCACTGATCTGGCGCTGTTTAGTATTTCAAGTACCAGACGATTTAACTCTTTCATTACGACGACATGATATTATGATTCATGCTTTAAGCTCTGAGGGGAATTTACCCAGCTTAGGAAAAACTTCTCGCATTTAGGAGGTGAAAGAAGGCTAAAATTATAAGCTAACCCTTCCAGTTCGTAAAATATCCCCAAGCAAAATCAAATCCCCTGGAGACACCAAGAAGGCATTAAAAAGAATCCTGGCTCAAATGTATAATTCAGCTTAAGGCAGATTTCACGTAGCGAACAGGTTAAGGAAGCTCATCTTTACCACCCTCAGTGTAACAAATCCTTCCATATCCAAATAACAGGGCAATAAATTGCAAAGGATATGGTGTTACGCAGTCTCCAATGTCACTTAAAATACGACCTTTAGGATTAGTGATACGAGCAGCCTGGTATCCTTAACTGCATAAAGGACGTGGACGGTGATTTATTTTGCACAAACATCTTAAAATCCTCTACTCGTAAATTAATACTGATGGAAAATATCTGAGTGTATGTAACATCATCATGGCGTAACACCTTTATAGCCCCATCATCAGCTTAACCCCTTTGGAAAAATGATGCGCGTATTTCCATGATTGTTCACTCCTGACGATGATAGTAGGTTTCGGAGAAACCCATCATGGGGAAGAGGTTAGATAAAGTCACCACCAGTTCATGCAGTACACCTTGACTTCAATCTTGTTACCTCCAAACGATTCTGATTAGTTCTACTGTTAGTTAACTCTCTTCGGTTTCCTTCTATTCCCGCAATGTAAAATAATTGTTATATCTCTCACATTGACTGCTGGACTATTTATCACTTGTTTAAAAGACCACAGGCGATGATACAGTTGCTGCAATTTTAATGAAAGGATCAATGCACTACCTGTATTTCGTAATTATACATTCAAGTGCATAAGGTCTGAATGAGATGTACAAGAGAAATACAGACGTGAAACATGTTTAGTTATCATTATTACCTCCGCCAAGGGCGTTATGTTTTCACCCCTGCCCGTCTGTTTGTTTGTTTGTTTTTTGCTTGGTTTGTGAGCAAGATTACACAAAAACTACAGGACGGAGTTCCACGAAACTTGGTAGAAGAATGGGTCTTGGCCCGGAATAGACTCCATTAAAGTTTGGTGCGGATCCGGATAAAGGAGCGGATCCAGGATTTTTTTTTCTTTTTTACTTTTGTTAACATTGCGAGATGGGGCGTTTTTCAACATTTTCAGTGAATATTGCATGGATCTTTATGGGAAAAAAAATCAGGCATATTTAGGATGTTGGTATCTACGAATGTGTACAGTTTGGCGCAGATCCATATAAAAGCGGATTTAAATATGCTTTAATAGGGGGGTAGTCTTTTTCCAGCTCAATGATGGGCTTTGATGGAGGGATGCGCGCTACTGAGTGCCATTCTAGCTATCATTATTATTATTTGTCCTTCAGAATGTTATGTTACAGGACAAAGATTCACAAACTTACGATAATTTCCCTGTCGTATCTCTGATTTGCCTTTGCAGGAAGGACAAAAGGAGAATCATCCTTTGTCCTTGCGTTTTCTGCAAATAATAAACCTTAGTTCTCCTCTTCACTACGATGTTGTATTTTAAAATATATTCATACCACCACCAAACGTTTTAATTCAGATTAGGAGAGATTTTAGACAGCCTTCAGCATCCCGGTTCATACTAGGGATTAAGGTGAGTAAAATCGACTGGAGGTTTCGGGAGTATCACCACAAAAGACATCCACGGACCGAAAAGGCTGAGAAAATTATCGTAAACTTTTGTGAATTTCATCCCACTGGTCATCACCCCCTTCACCACGACTACAGCAGGACGGTTCGGTGGTTCAATTAGGCGTGGCGAACCCGACGCTGAGGCTGCCGACGTCGAACTGCGTGTAGAAGGAAGTGAGGAAGGTGTCGCCTAGGATCCAGCCGGTGGTCGCAGGTCGCCTTCTTAATGCCTAACATCCCAACCACACACACGCTCTGGCCGTCTTCGTTCACCGCCTGAGTACGAGAGACAGAGATAGCGAGACAGAAAGATAGATAGATAGAGAGACAGATAGACAGAGATAAAGATAGACAGATAGATAGTTAGATTGATTGATTGATTGATGGATGGATGGACAGATAGATAGATAGATAGATAGATGGAGAGATGAGACAGAGAGAGAGAGAGAGAGAGAGAGAGAGAGAGAGAGAGAGAGAGAGAGAGAGAGAGAGAGAGAGAGAGAGAGAACTAACCGGAGGGGATAATGGTTCTCCCCCTTACCAGATCCAGCAGTAGATCGAATAATAACAGACAGTAAATTGAAAGAGTTAACAAGCAGAATAAGACTACGATAACGACTGATAAACAAACGTGTAACAGCGATGGCTTCCACAAATAAAAGTACCGATATGAGAGTGATGCAAATAAAGGTACAATAATGGTACCAGACAATTATCTAATACTGGCAAATAAACGCAAAATGCTGACGCAAAGAAAAGTACAACAGTGGCACAAACGAACGTATGAGTGGCACACACACACACACACACACACACACACACACACACACACAAGCGTAACAATGATACAAATAAATTAATGTATAACAGTGACAATTACGAACGCATAACAGTAACAGTTCCCCCAACAATTCGTGGCTCCTTAACACTGTGGCTGCGAATGACCTGCTTTGCGTTTCATTTCGACAAACGTCATGAGATTTCACTGTGTTCAAGATAACCTAAGGCAGCTACTCTTTCACTACAACGGGTATTATTCAACTTAAATTGCTGTCAGACGATTCTGTTATTCTTCAAAATGGCCTACGGTACTGAAGGGGTTAATGATAACCTTTAAGTTTGAAAAATCTCTCCTAAACTGTAAATAATTGTCTGAATGTGGCAGGAAAAAAAAAAACAATCGGAATGAAACGATGATAAGCTCTCACGATTAACTTTTTGGCCGAGATTAAGGAACTTTTTTTTTTCCAACTTGCAAAAACTCGTCGCATCCAAACTGGGTTAATCCCCCCATCTGGTGACGTACGAGCAGCTTGTCTTTCATTCTTACCTTCCCCAGACTATTAACTGGAATTGTTAGGCGTAGCTTTCTTTCCCCCCTTTGACTATTATTCTTTTACCTTATTTTGGCCCCAGATTTTCGCCATTTTGCGTCATATTTCACGTAGCTTAATGGCAGAAAAAAGACAGTGCTGCAATCCTGTACCCTTTCCATAGCACTAGTGCGTGACTAGCATCACATTCTAGCGTTAATTCATTGCTACAGCTAAGCATCGAAAGTGACGAGATGACAATTTTGGGCTAGGTTAGTGTAAAAAGAATATGCAACTAGCATGGGTGCCCGGTGATGCCTGGGTAAAGCCCTATGATCGTGCATAGCAGCATTGCCTGGAACCCTGGAAGGCCTCTCCCCCTTTGGGGGATGACCTGAGTCCCATATTACCCACTGAACTTATGTTCCTCCTTGGGCTCATTTGCCCAGGGATAAGTTCCCTATGGACTTATTCCTGCAATGGACATATTTTCCCACTACCCACTCACTCACCAATCTGCCCATCCACCTCACCTGCCCTGTACACCCAATCAATCCGTCTGCCCATCCTACCCATTGTAGCTCATAATGATATGGTAAGAAAAAATATGGTAATTGGCTACCACATTTCCACTATCTTGATTTGATTATTTCCAGTTAGTTCTAATTTTTGGCATCAGGGGCGCCACTCTAGCAACTTTAATGCATACTTTTAAATTAGTCGTAAGATGTTGCACCCGTTAGAGCTGTTTAGAGAGTTCTATATGTATCTCCCTCGATTGCCATAGAGGGCAGAACGAGAGAGAGACAGACAGACATTTTCTTTTATATGTTATCGTGCTGCAGACGTATACCCCTTTCAACCGATGACGTATTTTCTGATCTCATACTTGTTACTGAGACTTTTTTTTTTTTTTTTTCAAAAACTTTTAAGACACTTTTTTAACTTTTGGGGGGGGGGGTAAATATACCCTTATATCACCCCTTCATTATTTAACGTCCTCCAAAAGCTGACTAAACTTGTATACGGATAGTACGAATACCATCTATCTATCTATATACCTAGGCTGCTTCCCCCAAGAAAAGGGAGGTAGCCGAGACAGGTCAACACACTACCAATTTACTCATCCACTCATACACATTCATTCGCATCTTAGCCCTAAAGGGGAGAAGGGACAGATCCTCACCGCACCACACCGCACGAGGGTCAACTACGCAGTGCAGTCAGTGACATTCGCAGCAGGGCCCGACAGCAAAGCTGGTTTACCCCTGCCACATCATAGTGGATCCAGCCCCTTACCCGCACCTGACGTGATCAGCTGATCAGACAAAATGCAGGAGAATATCCCCTCCGGGCTGCGTCATCATTTATTCATTCACAATTTCTCTCCATTCATTTCTATCACGCACAACCACTCTTCCTTGCTCAACAGACAACCCTCTCGCATCCAACGCTCTCTTCACACTGTCCATCCATCCTATTCGTGGTCTTCCTCTCAGTCTTACACCTCTCATATCAGATCTAGTTATCTTTTTCACCAATCGCTCATTATCCATTCTCTCCAAATGCCCAAACCATCGCAACACCCTCTGCTCAACTCGATCAGCCACCTCCCGAACAGTTCCAGTTCTCCTTTGCACTTCATCATTTCTCACTCGAATACAGATATTTTAAAAATACGTCGCCGGATTGAAAGAGCTGAATTTAATACGTTATATCTACATACTGACAGCACACCTGACTCCGTTAAATGAATGACACCCATATACTGACAACACACCTGACTCCTTTATCTTACCCGGGTGATGAGATTGGATCCTTTAACTTCTAGATCTTTGCCGTTGTTGGTGAAGATGATGGAGGGCAGACCATCAACCCCAGCGCAGTCCACCATATAGACCCCTTCGCCGTTTTTTACAGCACCCAGTCCATTCATGAGGATCTGGTGAGGGGAAAGGCAGGTGAGGGGTGAGGGGCAAGAGGGTGATAGGGAAGGTAAGGGTGTGTAGAGAAGCAGGAGAGGAGGAGAGGGTGAAGGGAAAATGTTAGTGGGTAGAGCTAGCAGAAGGAGGAGGGGTGAACTGTAGATGGAGAGAAGGATGTGAGAGTAAGATGAGAGGAAGGATGATGGGCAGAGGGCAAGGGAAGGGGTGAAGGGAAGATGAGAGGAAGAAGGTGAGAGTAGGGTGGGCGGAGGGGGAAGAAAAGATAAGGGGAAGGATGTGAGAGTAAGGTAGGGGGAAGGATGATAGGAAAAGAGTGAGGAGAAGGGGTGAAGTATGGAGATGACAATCAGCTATAAAAATAGCTGTCAGCAAAAAAGTCCTTTGCCATTTTTCACGGCTCCTCGACACTTCATCAGTGTGTGGCAGGTGGAGGAGAGAGGTGAGGGGAATGGGTGAGGGAAAAGGGTTAGGGGAAGGTATATAAGGGGAGGGGAAGGGAAGGGATAAGATGAAAAGAAGCTGAGGGAGAACAGGGTGGGTGAGGGGAGTACATAGGAGTACATAGGAAAGCAAACAACAACAGACTTTCTGGTCCTTTAGAGGCTGTTTGTTACAGAGTAGACTATGACTACAAGATCTAACTCTACATGCTGAAGGATAAGGAGGTATGAGTGAAGGGATGGGGTGAAAGGAAGAGGTGGGGAGTGAAAGGAAGGTCCCATGAAAGGAAAAGGGTGAAATGTTGTGAGGGAAAGAGGGTGAGGGTGAAGAGAGGGGAAATGGGTGAAGTGAGGGGAAGGGGGTAAGTGTGAGCTGAGTGGAGAGGGTGAGAGTGAGGTGTAGGGATGGAATGAGAGTGAACTGAGGGGAAGTGAGTGAAACTAAGGTGTGGTGAAGGGATGAGCATGACATGAGGGGAAGGGGGTGAGGGTGAACTGAAGGAAAGGGGTAGAAGGGGTGATTAAAACGTTGGTTCAGTATATCGGTGGTGCAGGAGATGGATCCTTTCATAATGGTGACACGAATATGGCCATGACGCTCACTTGTTTGTTTACACAAATGTCCTTAATACAAACACTTACACATCAGCCGAGATTGTATATAATCGACTGCCACACTCACACTGACAGGAAACCATGAACGACGCTTGTGAGGTAGCCAATGTTGATCTCAGTCCCGTTTTCCTTGTAGGATGACGATGCGGAAGAGTTGTAGTGACTGTTGGTCTTTGCGATGGGTGATGGATAGAGACATGTTATCTATATCATTAATGCTCTCTCCCTCTCCCTCTCTCTCTCTCTCTCTCTCTCTCTCTCAGAGGCACTGGGGAAAGTGTTAGTGTCATGAAGGTCTCAGGAGATAGGTATGAAATAGTACTGCACCATGAAAATAGAAAAAAAAATATATATATTTTCTTATTATTATGTATCTTAAGAAGCATGCAGACTTGGAACCTACAGTTAACTTCCAGCATCTACTGCATACTGTTTTGTTTAGAAGTGAAAGTGGCCTAGGTTATGAACATCCGATGTCTGGATCAGGACTGAAGGATATCTAGGATAGGATTGATGGGCGTTTAGGTAACAAACAAAGAATGTCTAGGCTAGGGCCAAAGAATGCCTAGGTAAGGACTAAAGAAGTACCAGGTTAGAACCGAAGAACGTGCTTTCGGGTTTCTGTTATGTTTCATTAGGCTTGCTTTGTAAATGACCTACTCACAAATACCCATGTCAGGTTTGAATGATGCCAAGGTTAAGGTTGAAGGACGTCAAGGTTAGGGCTGAAAGATGCCAAGACTTTAGACTTAAGGATGTCAAGACTACGGTTAAGAATGCAAAGGTTAGGGCCGACCGATTTCAAAGCTTAGGGCTGAAAGATGCCAAGGTTAGGAATAAAAGATGCTAAGGCTCTGGAAGGATGAATGCAAAGGATAACGTTGAGGGATGCCAGGGTTAGTGATGAAGGATTCAAAGGTTAGAGGATACGCTAGGGCAGAAGTGTGTGCAATGTTAGGGTCAAAGGATGTCATGGTTAATGCAGAAGCGTTTCAAGGTTAAGACTAGAGGATAAAAATGTTGACAGAAAAGGGTGTGACTCACAGTTCGGTTAGGAACTGTCTAGTTTAAGTAATAACTAAAAGAGTCCCTTCTTATTCTTCGAATATGTAAAATATGGCTGAGATTTTTATTTTCTGTCCCTCATTTGGCGAAAGTGGAGGGGCATTGATTTGGGTTTGTCCGTTCGTGTGTTTGTCCGTCCGTCACACTGGTTTCCGTGCGACAAATGTCCTAAATATCGTCCATCTTCAGTCAGATCTGCCGGAATGATTACATATGTGAATACTTTGGATGCGATTATTTTTGGATGTCGTCAGTTACACTTGACTGGTTTGGGGGCAAATACTGAATCTTGAGTTTTCCAATATAAATGCTCGACTCACGGACAAATACGCTTAAAAATTATATATATATATATATATATATATTCCAGGTTTTTAATGTTTTACATATTCACACTTCGAGCTACAAACTGTCGACATTTAAGGTTGTATTGGAACTGGTGAATGTAGCTTATACTCTTTTTTTTATTTTTTTTTTTATCAAGGCGAAGATGCACTTGACAGGTTGGTGATGACTGGCTGAATGCAACATTGTTTCATGATCTCTTTATTATTACTTGACAACATATATATGAGGGGGAAATTTGAGTTAGTAAATGTTATTTGGACATGTTACATTCAGCCAATTATCACCAACCTGTCAAGTGCATCTTCGCCTCAATAAAAAAAAAAAAAAAAAAACAGAGTATAGTGCTTCTCACGCACCTTAAGTTCCGTATTATGTTATTAATGCACTTTGAAAAAAATATCTGGCAAAGTAAAATTGTATTAATGAGTCTACTGAAGGTAACACGTCCATTTTACTTTACAGCTGTTGCGATGTTGATGGAATCACTATTTGTTTGCGTTCCTGCTATTATTTCCATTTTCTCTCTTTTGTACTTCATAGAATACAGGAATATTTAGCACTAACTTTACTAAACTTTGGTACCAAAAACTAATTATTCGTGCCGAGAGGATATTACGCAACAGATAACGTTCTCATCCTTACTAAATGGAGGAAATCGTCTAAAGTAAGGAAAAAACAATAAAAAAGAGAAACATGACTAACTGAATATAAAATATTATACCATGCGATAACTCATTTTCCTCATTTCTTCTGCCCCTGATACTGATGTACGGTACGGAAGAGAATTATGAGCTAATTCACAGACACACTAATGATCAGTTCCTCTCCATAATCAAATTATTATTATTATTATCGTTCTTTTTTCTTCTTATAATAATTATTATTATTAAGGAAGGACAAACAAACGAGTGTGCAGCAACATTCCTCGTCTCTGTGTTCTAGCTAAAACTGATTCTCAGCTGAGAGAGAGATGAGAGAGAGAGAGAGTTACCACATTAACCACAGCCGAAATACTCACCACAGGCAATATTTCCCTGGATGCAATGTTCGGAGGGCACCCAGAAGTTAGACGTGGCCGTATCGAACACCAACTTCAACTCCTGAGGAGGTGTGGCTACGCTGATGGTGCCGTAGTACTGAGTCTGCGGGAGGAGGTGCAGTTGTGGCAGGATGTGGTGTGTGGTAGTGTGGGGGACTTTGTGGTGTGTGGTAGTGTGGGGGACTGTGTGGCGTGTGGTAGTGTGGGGGACTGTGTGGTGTATGGCAGTGTGGGGTCTGTGTGGTGTATGGTAGTGTGGGGGACCGTGGTGTGTGGGTGTGGGGGACTATAGTGTGTGGGTGTGGGGGACTGTGTGGTGTGTGGTAGTGTAAGGGACTGTGTGGTGTGTGTGGCAGTGTGGTGGTCTGCGTAGTGTGGGTGTGTGGGGGAGGTAGTATGAGGGCCTGTGTGGTGGTGTGGTTGTGGTAGTGTGGTATGGTAGTGTGAGGAGGGAGTGTGTAGTAGTATGAAGGTCTATGTGTTGGTATAGTTGTGGCAGAGTGTGGCGTGTTGTAGTGTGAGGGAGGAAGTGTGTGGCGTGTGATAATATGATGGCCTGTGTGGTGTGGTTGTGGTAGAGTGAGATGTGTAAATGTGTGGTATGTGTTAGTATGAGGTGTGTTGTTGTGTGGTGTGGTGGTGTAGTGTGTGGTAATGTGAAGGTGTTTAGGCATGGTATTGTGTGACAGTATCTTGGTATGGCAGTGCTTTTGTTTTAGTTGTTGTTATGGATCTTAATTTACTCAGACGTACGGTATATGGTAGTGAAGGCATTTAAGTGTGGTGGCTCAAAATAAACCCATAGGTATTATACATCTAAATACTCGTTCACTTAGTCACTCACTCACTCATTTACTAAAATTCATTCATTCACTCACATAGCGCACATTCACTCACCCACTCGTTCCCTTCCTTACTCACTAGATGGCTCACTTACTCACTAATTCAACCTTAATAATTTCATTTAGTTTATCTTAATTACTCTTGATCTCTTATGGCTCATTAATATCGTCTGAAGGTAGCAAGAGTAGAAAATAAAAGGACCCAACATAATGAAGCAGTTAGCTCTCTGGAGACGGAAATTTACTCCATAGCTGGATAAAATACTCTAACCGCAGGAACGAAATGGTCAGGTCCTACTTCCTCCCACTTTAGCACAATCAGAAACAGACGACTCAGTTCTTCGTACACTGTCTTTGCTTGTATTCACTTACACAGACACACACACACACACACACACAACACACACATACTGTAAAAAAAACATTCGACTCAGTCTGTCATTTATCATCTTTATCTATATTCACTGTTACAAAAACGCTCTAAAATAAACACACAAGCATTAAAAAAAAAAATCAATTCAACCTGTCTCTCACCTTCCTTACCTGTACCCTCTGCCCCAGCTCTTCCATCCCGCCACCTATTTCGTACTGTCCTATTTTTTAGCCTATACTGATTGATTTACCTATATCTACTCATCTACCATCCCACCCCCAGCACCTCCATGCCTTCCCCATTACTCCCTTACCTATATTCACTCACTTACCTCCCCACCCCAAACCCCTTCATCCTTCTCCCACTCAGTACCCTCTGATCGATCTTTTTGAAACCTATTTTTTCCTCTGATTTACCCACGCACTGTACATTCATTTACCTCCCCTCTACCACTTCCTCCATACCCCCCCCATTACATTCTGGCCGATTTTTAACTTATATTCAATGATTTACTGATACTCACTCATTAACTCCCAACCCCCAGCTCCTCCACGCCCTCCCCCACTACCTCCTAACCTATATTCACTCATCTACCTCCCCACACCTGGCTCCTCCATTCCTCCCACGTCTATCCTCTTTGCCGATTCTTACGTCAAGGAAATCTTCAAGAGCGATGGCGCCGTCTTTGCTGAAGGTGTTCCCTAAGACGCCACCCTCCCAGCGCGGGCCACGTCTGCCACGGTTAGCCTCTTCTGCACCTTCTTCAGCGGCACCCTGCAGTTACACCAGCATATTGTTAGTACGCCACCTTTATGAGAATGCCAAGGTGAGGCGTGGGGCGAAATGATGTGATGTGGGGTGGAGTGGGGTGAAATGGTGTGATATAGTGTGATGTGGGTTGGTGTGGTGCGACTGAATGTGGTGTGGTGTGGTGCGACTGAATGTGGCGTAGTGAGGCTTGGTTTGATGAAGTGAAGAATAGTGTGGGTAGGTGTGGAGTGATGTGCTGTAGTTTGGTATGGTGCGGTATGCAGTAGTGTGGTATGTGCTGTGCTGTAGTTTGGTGTGGCAGAGAATAGTCTAGTGTGATGTAGTGTGGTGTAGTATGGTATGTGCGGTGCGGTGCGGTGTGGTGTGGTGTAGTATAGTGAAGTGAGGTAATGTGGTGTGATGTGGTGTGGTATGGTGTCGGAAATGTACTGCACACTATTAGGATCCATCCCACTGAGAATCCCTCACCTTGGGTACAAACAGTTAATATAGGGCTTGAAGAATTTTCCAGACAATATCAAACATTAATATTCTTGTGAGCAGATAATTACTAAAACTGAACAGACACTTTCTTGTTTACTAGATTCAGCTTTTGATAACGTTACTGACATCGTGTATTACAGGACTGGACTATACCTGGTTGCTGCATTTGGCGAATCACGGACTAATCCCATTTATGTAATTTAAATAAAGCCTAGGATATGTAAATTCACAATATAATGTTAGTATGTGAATATATCACTGTTATAGATTAATATAAAGTTTGAGGTATTTACTTTTGTCTATTGGATATTATGCAGCTTAACGATACAACATTCCACCTAAATTTCTCTCTCTTAACCCAAACTTAGCCCTCAGTTGGCTAACCGAGAAGAAAAGAATGAAGTTATACTTAGCCGAGAGATTCCGTTAATTTTACATACCGTGGTTAAATCATTAGTGTGTGGCGGTATGTGCCTTTAACCCGGTCTAGTTCAATACCGACTCTATGCCGTACATTTCTTACTTCTCGTCGAGTTTGACTCTTCCGTATGAAAAAGTTGTGTCAAACTCTTATTCGAAACAGTTATATTTCTTAGTTCCGAGTTGTACAGTACCATGGCTATATTCAAGTGTTGAATTGAGAATTCGAAGCTTCAACAGCCTGATCATAGGAGTTATATTTTTACAAGTTATGGTTCATATTAACTTATATCTCCACAGAAAGGGAAATTATTTCCTCTCCTTTTATTAGCAGTATTTGAAAACCTTAAACCTAATAACCCTAAATATACAAGTATACCTTTGAAATAAACAAATAGAAGGAATTTAACTTAAAGCTACCCTGCACCGAACCGTCGTTATAATTCGACATATGGTGTTATTTTGTGTAGTATGGTGTAGCGTAGTGTAGTGCAGTGTAATGTAGTGTAGTGTGATGCAGTGTGGTGTGGTATGAGATGATGTGGTGTAGTATGGTGCTGTACGCTGCAGTATGCTATAGTGTGCGGTGTGGTGTTGTGTGGTATGGTGGGATGTAGTGTAGTGTAGTGTAGTGTAGTGTAGTGTAGTGTAGTGTAGTGCAGTGTGGTGTGGTGTGGTGTGGTGTGGCGCAATGTACTTTGATGTAGAGTAGTGTGGTGTGGTGTGGTGCAATGTAGTTTGATGTGGTGTGGTGTGGTATGGTGCAGTGTGGTGTGGTGTGGCGCAATGTACTGTAGTTTGATGTAGTGCAGTGTAGTTTGATGTGGTGTGATGTGGCGCGCTGTGGTCTAGTGTAGGGTGAAAATGACCTATGAAGGGCGGCAGAGAGGGCGGCCAGCAGCAGCAGCAGCGGAGGAAGAATGAGGACCTTCATGATGGCGGCCGAACCTCCACTACCCACTCCCCATTATATACATACACAAGCCTATATCTCACATCTTGACCCCCACCCACGCAAAACAGCAGCAGCAACAACAACAACACTAATACATGACACAGACATGAGTGATGGCTAAGTCTGGTCTCGTCATTATAATTTTTTTTATGAAGGATTGTGGTTCAGTTTGTTTAAGAGATGTCTAAGCTGCGGTAAGAGGAAACTGCAGTATTAATTTTACTCACAGTCCACCACAGTAAAGCGTGATGAAATCAAAGACTACACGAAACAATGAATACAGTAAGAATGAATGTTAGGGAGAAAAAATCACAGAGTGTAAAGGCTTGACGCTAACGTGCAGATAATTTTGCTCATTTTAAGTTAACCCCATATAACTGCATATCTTTCCCCAACACCACACTACTTTCTATCACCCATACATACAGCACATTTAAATGATGATAAAATGCTGTCTATTGCCCACACACAAATACTTGTCATCCGTCTCCTGTTATTCCATCCGTTGACGTGCAAGGAAAACATAGGCTTTTGTAGTTAATACCAAGCGAGCCATTACACGTGGAAAGATGTCAAGAAACACAAAAGGCAAATGAATAAAAAAAAAAAAGCATAAGAAATAAAAAAGAAAAAGTCAAATGGGGAGACGGGATTATGGAAGGTGAGAGGAGGTGTGAGGAGTGGAAGGGAGGGGAGGGAGGTTGGGGAAAGAGTTGAGGGGTGGAGGGAATGTGAAAAGAGAAGAGTATGTGGAAGAGAAGGTGAAGAGATATGTGATGAGGCGGAAGTGACAGCAGTGTGACGAGGGAGAGATGAGGGAATGGGAAGTGTAAGGGGGGAACTGTGAGGGATGAAGCGAAATGGGGATGTGAGAAAGGGTGAGGAATATGAGAAGGGAAGGATGGGATAGGAATTATGAATAGGATGAAAGGTCAGGGAATGTGAGGAGGAGGAGGAGGAGGAGGAGGAAAAAGAAAGTGAGAGGTAATGTGTGTAAAGGGAGTGGAAAAGTGTAGGTGAGGTGGAGCAAAGTGCAGTTGTCTGTGCTAGGTGATGACTGTCTTCTTATCTTTCAACACATGACACTTTAACTGATTTTCACACACACCAGGGAGCCCTCATGCCCACAATGTAACACACACACACACACACACACACACACACACACACACACACACACA
>JAGKTI010018504.1:5362-17652 GCA_018397915.1 Birgus latro | reverse complement strand
TACAGCTACCATTACCTCAGGAAACTCCCACAAAACGTGATAACATCTCTCCCCAACATAATCACCACCACCACAGTCAGCATCACAATACACCCATCAAAAGCACTGTCATTATCATCATTACTAACATCACCATTACCAATGGCGGCACAGCACCTCAACAAAACCCTGTAAAAAAGACTGCCGGGTCGCTAACATCAGCGTCACCATAAGCAGCACACTACCTTTTCAACAGCACCACTACCTCGCCACTGACAACAAAAATCTCTTTCCATTATCAACACAGTGCCTCGTGCAAAGCGTCAACAGCACCCCATCAGCTACACAACACCATCACCAGTAGCAACACACTATTTATTAAAACCACCAACACTAGATCACTGATAAAACAACACTATCATCACTAACAGCACAAACCTTTATGAAAACCACCATCACCACAGCACTAATAGCAGAACAACTTCATCATTGGCAACACTCGATTAAAACCACCGACACCACATAGCACAGTGCTGTCACCATTAGCAACAAATTACTTCACCCAAACCACCAACACCACAGCACAAACAGCGCTGCACCATCACCATTAGCAACACATTATCTCATCAAAACCATCGACACCACACAACTAACACCATAACAGTGGCACCATCAACAACACATTACTTCATCATAACCACCAACACCAATGACAGCATAAAAGCGTCACCATCAGCAAGACATTACCTCATCAAAGGCACCATAACCACATTACTAACAGCACAACACCGTAACAATTACCTGCAAAGTATCTCATAAAAGCACCATAGCATCCTCGTCCCTGCAACCCCCATGAGACACAGCAACACCTTCGCCCAGATGCAAGTTGGCCTTCTGGGGTCAGTGGAACTCCAGTAACCAAGATGGCGCCAGGGATTCCACTAACTCACACTCTCCAGTTTTACTTTCATCGTTTGCCTTTGTCTCCTGCTTCCTCCTCTGCCTTATTATCTGCCTGCTGCCTCTTTCCTGCTCCCATTCTTCGTCACGCCTCACTGCCCGCTTGCCATTTCTTCTCTGTCTGCCCGAGCCTCTGTCTTGCCGCCTCATTTTGCTATATGATTTCCCTTACCACACTCCGTAATACTGTAGTTTGCCATCTTACAGTCTGCTCCTTCTTTGCCGATCATTTCGCGTATCCCCGCAAAATACCATGGAGAGAGAGAGAGAGAGAGAGAGAGAGAGAGAGAGAGAGAGAGAGAGAGAGAGAGCGCAGACAAGAGAATCGGCCAATGCAAGATGATCCAGCTTCACTAGCTGGAATGAAAAGGAAATAGAAACCAGAAACTCTGCCTCTGCCTACCTCTGCCTCCATCTTAAAAAAAAAAAAAAGGAACAAATTGTATAAAACACCCGAGAACTCGATATTCCTAACAGGATATTTTTTCTCCAGATGGGAGAGAAACGTGGGTATAATGGCCAAGGGAAAACTATGGTACTAGGATGGCTGTGGAAGAAAAAAACACCAAATGATCATATCGGTTCAAGAGTTTCGTTCGCCAGTGTGCATCATGAAATTCTGCTGTCTGAATGGACGCAAGATGGATCCCAGAGTTCGAGAAGGAATAGTCAGGTGATTTGAATTTCATTAAAATAGACATTACTAATCTTCGACTAGATCCACCAACGTGTCATAAAAGCACTTCCGCTAATATCATCACAGCTGTTTTGAAGGGGACATCCCTCGCGTGAATTTAATCACGAACGGCGGAAACCAGTAGTAACGTGGAAGTGACGGCATAGGAAGGATTGCGACACAGGAGAAATGCTGGGCCTCAGGGAGAGAACCATCAAGTCAATGTCCAGAGTGAATCTTATGAGAAAATATTACAGTAATATACTACAACATAAGATCAGGGACACAGCTGCCTCTCGACGATTGTATTAAGCTTAGAAAAGGTATATTGTATTGAAGCGGTTAATGGTATCGAACTCCTTCTTTTCGAACAATCTCTCCTAAGTCAAAAAAGATAGTCTGAAGGAATTGGCACTTTTCCACTTATTTACAGTTATCTTTTCTATGGTACCAAGTTACATGATCTTCACATCTAAGTGTCACTAAGAACGGCCAGTTTCCAGTTGTCGCACTAATCTTGTCACTATGCGGATCTCATGCAGTCTTTTATCCGTTAGCTTTAACACGGCAGTAACGTATACAAATAGTAACAAAAAATCCAATAAACGAAATTACCACTGGGAGAAACACAAAGATCGGGTGTACCCATGAACGGTTAAAGGCTTCCTGTTCCTTGTGACGGCTGCCTGGTTTAGTTCATTTATCCCTTTAACCTGATGAAAAAGCGAAGCCACTAAACGGAACCAGGGAGACTGCTCTTTTACTTATGACAAAGGGAAAGACAAGAGGATGTTCAGGGGTGACTGCAGGGCAAGGATGACTGCAGGACAGGTGTGGGGCAGGGTAAGTGTGATGGTTGTGTTACCTGAGCGATGATGCCCGGAATGTAATGAGGGCAGGGCTGGGTGGTGGTGGTGTTGGGTGGGGTGGGGCTCCAGCACAGCATCTGGTCCCACACTCGTGGACACCAAGCCTCTGTTGGCATAAAATGTAAGGCTGCGACAGACTGCTCCACCCTTTACACACACACGCACACACACACACACACACACACACACACACACACACACACACACACACACACACACACACACACACACTGAGTCAGGTATTAGTATGATACAACATAAATATATGAAAAAGCTGCAGCACAGAAGGGTGCTGTACTACACTGATTTCAGCCAACTACCATCTTCGGTAAGATCTCTACAGTGTTTACCGAGAGTATTACAGAAGATCAAATGAGCATCGGGTGGAATGTATGTATAATTCCCAAGTGTTTGACTTCATCTGTCATTCAGTCACGTATCATCAAAGTCTTCCATAATAATGGTAAAACCTGACAAAATATTGGAATTCATTAGTGCAGTGATTCTCAACCAGGGGTAAATTTACCCCCTGGGGTAAAAAATTACATGGCAGGCGGTAACTATTTCATATCTGAAAATGAATCACCAGTAATCCTGGTGATATTGCTTTTTTTTTTTTTTTATGGTGTTTGCTTCTTCCTTTATTAAAGTTTATTTCGTGCAAAACCTTAATATCAAAGGTGTCTGTATCTTTTTTTTTTTATTTTTTTATGTTTAATGCCGGCTATGCATTTCTTGTATGGGGGTAAGGGGGCAAATGGCAAAATTCGTCAAGCCAAGAGGGTAAATGAAAAAGGAAAGGTTTAGAATCGCTGCATTAGTGGGTTATCACAAACATTATCTGATATGTGTTTGGTGGTAAGCAGGAACGACCACCATCCACCCACTTTCTGAATTGCTACCATCTACTACGTTCACCATTTACCAATAAGAGATACGTTCATCATAATGTTTCAGTGCTGTATTGATTTTTGTCATTTCTTCTTACTGTTCCTGATTCCTGTGTAACACCGTAGGATGGTACCTGAATCTAAAACTTTGGTTTTGGTAAAGCACCTGGGCTTGTCTGCCTGAGAGAAAGTTAGTCAGCCGTTTTTCTTCTTCCACATTTGTGTCCAATATTAAAAATCTGTTTATGTCTATAATCTGCTATAGAGTGGTTCTTGATTATAGTTGTTCTTGGTTAAGTCATGGATAAGTTGACTTGGAGAGATAGATGGCGGTTGAGTGTTTAAGTCGGAATCGATGCTGGGAATAAAACTGGGGGATATTAGGAGTGAAGCTTAATCTTTCCATGATTTTGGATGGTGTGTAAAGCGGCAATATTGATCTATATGATGCGGGGCTGTTGGGAGGCATTCTTATTTTGATTATGAGATGATGGTTGATTTCATCCATATTTACTGGGTCTGGTTGTGAGTCCATGAGTTAAACCTTTAAGTCCTTGGTGGTTTATTGACCTACTATAATACATTGCAAGGCTACTGTATCATCCAGGTTACTAGAGTTACCTGCCTTGGGTGTTCCCCAGGATGCTTGCTTTACCTACCGACTCACATAGGATGAAAGGACACCTGCGTGGAGTGGTACAAGCTGCCCACATACAGATTCGAAACCTCGCGCTATTGGTCTGTTTTTTTTTTTTTTTAAACTAAAAAACCCCTACCTTCTCCCCTTTTTCATTTTCCTTGTTCTTCTCATGGTTCTACGACGTTATTCCAAAGTACATGCCACATTCTTTTTACTGCCATTTCTGTCTTAACAATTCACCTTGCCTTTTTCTTCCCTTACCTGTATAGCTGTAACTATTTCCCGTATCAGTATTGGCTCCATTTGCCAAGCTCGAGATCTAGTACCACATAGCATCTCAACTTCATCAGCCCCCAAAACGTACCGGTTCTTTAAATACAATCTTTGCTGTCTTAAAGCGGTTTTATTCGGCTCAGAAGAGATTACTGAACTATAATAGTGAGAGACACATAGCCTTCATGAACCTCTGTACTACTGGAGACTCTGTGCTGAATAATATTGTCTGATGTGGCTTATGAATACAATGAAAAAAAAAAAGAGTAGAATTTGGCAGGTTTATAAACAATCCCCCTCCCCACGTCTCTCTCTCTCTCTCTCTCTCTCTCTCTCTCTCTCTCTCATGTATCCTGTGGGCATCTTAATGAGCTCTGACATGATGTTTATGTGAATGTCATCCATTATTTGAAGACACAAGGCTTCTACCGTTCTTTTATTAGTTCCCATTAAGTGCAATTAGACCCCGCCAGGAGAGTGAAAAAAAAGGGAAATAAGAGGAGAGAGAGAGAGAGAGAGAGAGAGAAAGAGAGAGAGAGAGAGAGAGAGAGAGAGAGAGAGAGAGAGAGAGAGAATATGAATATTAACAGATCAGACTACAAAGGCGCAGCTGGATATTAGCAGACTTCATCAAACTTTATATCAAGCCCGTTGCTCAGTCGTGAGAAGAAGCACATATCGGCGGTAAATATTAATCCATTCCATTGGCTTATAGTCGAGAAAGCCTATATTTGGAATTAAACAACTATTTTGAGATGGATCGGAGACACGGAGTTAAAGAAGAGTTAGAGGATAGAGTGTAGGAGAGGATGGGTGATACAGAAGAGGTGGCTGGGGCTTGATGTGATGGGACAGGGTATGTGTGAATAAAAGGAATGGTGTTGTATCGTGGACTCCCTGGTTGTTACACACGGAAATGCCTGCAGACCTTTTTACTGAGACAACGCATCAAACATGGTGTCGTAGTATGATATTAACTGATACATTGTAATAGAACGACAGTGGCTATTACATATACTGTACCTAAATCTCTCTGTAGTTTATGAAGAAATTCTAACAACTGAATAGAAATTTTACATTGTTGGTAGTATTACATTTTATTATGAACTGAAGGAATCTAGTTACTGTCTTTGATGACTGGAAAACACAGGGATACTATCTGCAGAAAATAATCATACTTTTCAGCTAAAAGAAATTCCCTACATGCACTTTTTTTTTATTTTTCCCCCCTTGTCACCTTAGCACTTGTTTTAAGACAACTTAGGATTTTCGTGGCCAGAGTCATGAACGCTTGAACCTGTCACTGGTAGGGAGTTCCTGCAGCTGGAGAGTGTAATCGAGCATTAGCAAAAGTAAGTTATTTTTGTGGGAAAATGCCAGTGAAAGGGTAGGTTGGGCTGATACAAGTGACAGTTACAGGATGAAAACAGAGGTAGTCCAAACAAGAGAATATCTGCTGCCGCTATACGAACTAATCTTTCTGTGTGTGTGTGTGTGTGTGTGGAGAGAGAGAGAGAGAGAGAGAGAACTGTATTTACACGACAGATCTACCAACCTGCAATACAAAATAATATTAGAGAACATGATTTTACCATGTTTATTTCTTCTTCCGGCCGAGTATCCGGAGGGAATGTATTGAAAAACACCAGGACTGATGGAATGGACATGAAAATTTCATTGCAAAGAGAGAAGTAGAAATAATATGAGCTGGTTTATGCTTAATCTCTAGTTCTAAGATATCACGTCACATAATTCTGCTGAACTCATCTGTCATTTTCAGGAGTCTGCGTACGCGTCGAGCCTGGAAAAGCAACATTGTGACAGAAAAAAAAAATTCCCCATATTTGCACTCCTAAATCTTTGAGTTATACATCAATACTTACAGTCTCAGTATCATTCTGTAATTCGACCAAACATACACTAGTGATGTTGTCGACTTTATTATGAATATACATGCGTGGACTAGACCTCCTTTCATATGTCACTTTTAAGAAAAAAAAAATCCTTAGTAGTCCGTAGTGCAGATGTCACAGTGATGTCATCATTTATTATCCCCTCGCTACACCCACTTAAGTTTTTGTCCTTAGGCTTAAGGCTAACACTGAACACATTTTTCCAGATGTTAACTGGTAGCGAAAAAAAAATTGTTGAAAATATGCATTAGATAACGACCCTTTTATTTTTTTTTCTGGTGTATCTATTAAGGAACCTCCAAGCCCCGAAGAATGTTTCAGTATTACTTGGAGTCAGCCAGAATGCAGTCCCCAGTAGAGGCTTTAAAGTCTGGTTGGAAGCGACTGTGAAAAAGAAAACGTGTACCTGGAGCTGTGCAGGCTGTTTGGGACTACACTGAAGAGAACTGTGAAAACGGCTGCAGGTCGAGGTGGTGGGCATAAGAGGTGGTTTTTGTAAGGGGTTCACAGGGCTATTGTTTCAGGATGTTGGAGAAGAGAGTTTCTAATACAGGAGATGAAGCTATTTCTCCTGGTGTCAGATGAATGGCACTGTGGATTAGTGGAAGTGAGTTAATTTGAAATTTTTAGGGCACAGTTTGGGAATGGAATGGTGAGAGACATATATTTCACTAGGTATACTGTGGTGATAGAGGGGCTGTCCAGCCGGGATATGTGGTGGATGGTGTAAGTGGTGTGTTCATGAGGATGAGGCAGGGAGGGCTTGGATCGGGGAGGGGACCTTGAGAGAGACAGCATGCGGCATTATTTGGGTGTGGGGACGTGGAGGTGAGGCTACTTTGGCGTAGCAGGTGTGTGCCACGCTGAATGTCTGATGACGAATTTCTGAGAAGTGTGTCATATCTTTACCTTTGACGGACGTTTGCCTCACATTGTGTGGGTCAGCATACTGAAACTCTAATTTACTGTGGGAAATTATTGGGTTATTCAAATCCACGACTCAGTGCCGAGGGAGAAGGAATGTGGTTTTGGTACTTCTAAGTTCTTAGTATGGAGTTGTATAAAATCTTGAGTAAGTATTATGAACGTTGTGGTTTTACAGACAATACAAATCTAGGACAGCTATTTGTTCTGGCAGGGTAAAGAACACCGAGGAAGAGAACGACATTCTCAGTGACAACTCAACGGGCCATGAAAACAGATTGTTATAAGATGGAGAAGAGATTGGACAGGAAGTTACAGAATGAGTACTTGAAAAGTTTAGCAACATTTTGAAATAAGGTCACTGATAAATTGGAGGATAGGTAGAACTGGTCGTCTGCTGGAGTTAGCTCACATTTTGAGAGGAAAGTAGGAGATTTTATGACAAGACAGTATCTCCACAAGCAGCCCCGTCCGTCTTTTACCCACTAATCCTTATCGGAAACGAGGTTCTTCACCACAGTAAGCTCCCGGATTTAGCAAAGCCTAAATATAGGGCCCTTGAAACTCTCACATCTATCACTTACTTTTGTACTTGTTTTCTGCAAGTCCTTAAGTGTCATGCAGAAACCAAATCACCCAAGGGATCTAGAGTGGAGAGTGGCATCGTGTAATGTGGTTAGTTTGAAGGGTGGAGTGGGGGGGGGGGGGAAGGGGAGGAGGCTCTAAGCAGGAGGCGGCTGAATGTTTGCTGCCAACAGAAAGTCAAGTTCAGGGAAGGATCAGCTAGGATGACTGTTGGGGAGGGCTGTTGGTATAAGCTATTTAGGCAGGAAAGTGGGGTCTGAAGCACCATTATAAACAGCTGAGGGTTCATAACAGGTTCATGGTTCACTGAGAACCCATCAGACTGCCATTCACTCTCACTGGAATACTTACACCCTCATGCATTGTCATAGCCATTCTGACAGTCCGCTTCCCTCATAGCCCACTGAACTACCTCTCTACTTACGTTTAGAAAACCGTCTCTGTGTCAAGTAAAACGATGTGTAGTTTTCTTTTCTTATGCAAAAGCTTACGTTAAAGTCGCCCTAAGAAGTGTGGCTTCAGAAGCGTCTTCAACAGCAAGCAATGGCTCTAGAAATGGTGGAAGGGTGCTGTTTAAGGGTGAGTGGGAGCGAAGTTGAGAGCTAGGTTGTAGAACTGTATAGGTATGAGAGAGGCTGGGTTCAGGTAGTTGCTGTAGCACGTGGGAAAGGTTGGGCGACTGTACTAGCGTGTAGGTATGGATGAGGTTGTGTGGCTATAGTAGCATATAGACATGAATGAGGCGGGGTACTTGCTGTAGAGTTGTATAGGAATGAATAAGTTTATGTGGTGGTCATTATACGAGTGTGGATTTGCTTGGGTAAGGTGGAGGGCAGAAGGGTACTGGAGGGGCCAGGTACGAGGTGAAGTTTTCCTAGTTGTTAATACTATGTGACCGAAAACCACAACCATAGAATTTACTGGCGAATCGGCTCATTTCCACCCTGCACAGTTATCTTACAGTATAGCCCTAGGTGTGAAGTCTCTCATCTTCACTAGTTTTATACTGGCTATTGTCCCATGCTCCCGTGTGAAAATGCTGTCCATGACGCCGCTGGGTACGATGTACTGACCTGTGTTGGTGGTGGAGGTGTTGGCCTCAAGTTGCTGGCGGTGGTAACACTCGCCCTGGCGGCGCTCCAGTTGCTTCTTCAGCCAAACTTTCTTTTGATCCTCACTCCACCACTCCTGAAACTCATCACTGCTTCCTGTAATACAGAATTACCTTCTTAAAATCCCAGTGCCTTTATGAAAACAGAACACTTGAAGATATCGACTTTCTTGAACCCGTTTCTGAAATAATTACAATAACGTTAAGATAAAGAAAATATCCAGTATGTCGTTTGGCCTATACTAGACAATCCAGGCCAAGAGGCAGTAGATTACGACAGTAAAAGAAGGACAGTGATTAACGACGCCCCCCTCCCCCTCTCATCCATCAAACCTCTCATCTGAAACTGATAGGAAATAAAGAGGAAGACCTTGTACCATTGGTAAAATTATATGAGAAAAGAACTAAAAGAAAGCATATATAATTGATCTGGTGAAACCTGGAAGGAAAAAACAGTTAATATTATGTCCACAATGTTTTAATGACATGGACGCGTCATAAAGCCACTCGTGCCTCTTTCTAAAACTGTCAGTCGAAAATTCACCAAGTACATCACAAGAATGTTACTTCACCCCCTCAATCTTGTTTTCTAAACAAGTTCCCACCTATATCCTTGAAGGTACTGAACTTTCTTGTTTAAAATCATTGTGCGTGCTCTCCTCTGTTTGTTCAAATTTAAGATCTTACTAATATCTCTTGTACTTAGTCCCTTCATTCGCTTAAACAATGCAATTAAACAACGCCTGACTTCATTTATATATGCTGTATACATGCTTACTGCTGTCTACCCCAGTCTAGTGGCTCCTAAAGGCTAAAGAAAACACTCTCATTCACCCATGTTCAGTCTGCCAGCTATCCTGTATATTGGCCGTCACATTCTGAATTATCCAAAACTAAGCGCCACAGACCTTTCCATAGTTTACCCCAGTCGCTTCATTTCTTGCCTGGTATAGATCATTCACGGTGTCATTCCCCCATAAACCACTTCATTCCATTGGCTCTGTTCCAAACGTATTTCTCAACCTTCTAGATCTTTTATGATTCAAAATATACTTCCCCTCACCTTACTTCCTTGCACCTTACCCAAAATATCCTTTCACATCATCCGGAAACCTTCTCTTAAATATTTTTCCCATCACCTTTGCACCTTTCCCAAAAGTTCTGTCACATCATCCAAGCACCTTCTCCAACATATCTTTCCCATCATCCTTGCACATTCTCCAAAATATCATTAACATCATCCTTGCATCTTCTTCACGTCTTTCCTCTTATTTTCACTCACCCGTTTCTGAATGCAGATATTTGTTAACCTCTCAACACAGATTCCCTCCACTTATCCCTACCGTTTTAGCACATCCATTCCACCTCTTTCCATCATACTATGCTTGCTTCCACAGCTCTCCCTTACCTTGTCATCTCTTACTCTGCGAAACCATCTCATCCCACACATACACTTTGGGCATTTCATTTTTAACACTTCTATTAATTTCGGTTCGTGATATTACAGATTCCATCCAGCACAGTCAATACCTCTGTGCTCTTAAATAGATATACAGCCCATAAATATTTCCACTTCTTCAGTTTTAATGCCTGTTTGGGGTCATTGAGTGCATTTCGGGTATGCGTAACTCGACATAGCAACTACAATTAACTTTCTTCAGATTTATCTCATTTAGATTTACTCTCATATCAGCTTGATTTGTCGCTGTATAAAACTGCACCACATTGGTTCTGTCTCAGTATTAGTCTCTTCTTCTAAAAAAAGGAACTCCTCTAAATCCAGTATCGGTAGCCTAGCTGAGTTTTAGCTTCTCAGTTTGTGATTAATACAATATCATCTGCAAATAACAACGAGACTCATCCTCAGCCTTCCTCTCTCCCAGCATCCATTAAATCTGCCCATCTCCACAGCACCCTTTTAACTACCTCTCTAACCTGCACGTCCACTAACAGATTGAACAGCCATAGCACAGCACACATTCCTGCCTCAGTCCCAACTGTTCCTTAAATTAGTCATTCTTCTCCCTTCCTATTCTGTGTGTGTGTGTGTGTGTGTGTGTGTTGTACAATTTCACCATAATGGTTCCTAATATATGTCTATATCTATATCTATATCCATATCTATCTATCTATCTATCTATATCTATATCTATCTATATATACTGTAGATAGATAAATAGAGAGATAGATAGATTTATATATAGATACATAGATATAGATAGATAGACAGACAGATAGATAGATGGATAGATAGATAGATGCACTGAAGACTGATAAACAGACAGATATCCTAAAAATGACAACTTTTTGCAGACTTTCAGCCATTTCTGCGAAAAAGTAAACCCAAATGAGACATTTATTAGAAACGTTTTTCGTAAATAAATCAGTGAATATATGCAAAGTTACAGCATTTTCTATAACATCTTGGGCAATGTCCATGTACCTTATACTGTAGGCTGTACCACAATGCCACTGAACAATAGGTGGAGATTCCTGAACAACACTCCAAGTTTAATTCAGGTTGAGACTGGCCTGAAGATAAGCTGAATTCATTCCCAACCATGAAACTTATCGGTAGATTATGCAAGAGGCAAAAATGAAGTGAAGCCTAGAATTACAATGTATGATACTAAGGAAGAAAAAAACACCAAATCAGACTCTCTCTCTCTCTCTCTCTCTCTCTCTCTCTCTCTCTCTCTCTCTCTCTCTCTCTCTCTCTCTCCAATGATGAGGGTATCAAGTAGCAGACGTATCGGCGGCTGTCGGGAGTGGTGGAGCACTATGAAGAGCTTGAACGAGTAAGGAAGTACTGGTGCGGATGTAGCATGGGAAGGGAGCGGCAGGAGGAAATTTTGAGAAGATGCGGGGCGAGGGGCAAGACAGATACAAGAAGATGAATAAAATGGCAGGAAGAGGACGAAGAAGAGGGGGAAGATGAGCAAGAGAGGGCCTTCTGGAAAAAGAGGAAGAGGGAAAGAAGGGAAAGAAAAGAGAGGAGTTTCGAGTGTAGGAGAAAGAAAGAGGCCTAGGAAACAAGAGTAGATGCAGAGAGAGAGAGAGAGAGAGAGAGAGAGAGAGAGAGAGAGAGAGAGAGAGAGAGAGAGGAGAACACAAGAGGAGGTTATGCAAAAATAGGCTGAAAGGCCGAGGTCACAGGGGAAGAAAAAGAATTTAAACAGTTGATGAAAGAAGGAATAAAGGAGGGGGGGGGGGCAGATACCGAGATAAAAGGAGAAATTCGAAAAAGTTCAGGTAACCCTCAGACTAATGAGGAGGGTAGGCGTCGTGCAAAAATGAATTTCAGAAATCAACAAAAAAGTTAATTTTAAAGATCAGGTGTCTGGAAAAAAGTCGTAAGTGAAAAAAAAAATAGCTAGAAAAACAGACGTCAGTTAGAGAAGTTAATGTATTATAAATATTTAAAAGAATATAATTTCAGGATTCGTGTCCAAGTTTACGACGCTAGAGAC
>JAGKTI010018503.1:4841-15109 GCA_018397915.1 Birgus latro | reverse complement strand
ACACACACACACACACACACACACACACACACACACACACACACACACACACAATATTACCCACTCACCCCTCACATACTTGCCCACTCACCCCTCACATGCTTGCACACACACACCTCACACACTTACCCACTCACCCGTCACATACTTGCCCACTCACCCGTCACATACTTGCCCACTCACCCCTCACATGCTTGCACACACACACACACCTCACACGTTTACCCGCTCACACCTCACGCTCTTGCCCACTCACTGCTCACACTTGCCCACTCACCCTTCACATTCTTGCCCACTCACACCTCACATGCTTGCCCACTCATACCTCACATGCTTGCCCACTCACCCCTTGAACCCGGGAGTCATCCTGTTTAGTTAATCCCTTACCTAACAATTACATCCAACTTAAGAAAGGCTTGACATACTGAAGAGGTTTATTTATGCTGCACTAACCCCTTCAGTTCGAGTAGTTTATCTTGAGTTTAATTGTAAGGGGTTGGCAATATTAAAAGGAAACAGACGTCGCTGGTTGTATGCGATTTTGTCCTCTCAGTCGTCTTTATTTTTGCTTATTTTTTATTTTCTTTATTTCAGTCTCAGCGATTTTGTCCCCTCAGTCATCTTTATTTTTGTTTACTTTTATTTTCTTTATTTCAGTCAGCGATTTTTGTCCTCTCAGTCTGTATTTTTATTTTTACTTTATTTGTCTCAGCGATTTTGTCCTCCCAGTCGTCTTTTTGTTTATTTTTTTATTTTCTTTAGTTCAGTCAGCGAGTTTGCTTCCTTCGACTTTATTTCTTTACTTTTTATTTTAATTTTAATCCTTTCACGTATTCCATAGCTTGTATATTTTTCCTGGACAGTTAGGATATTCGTCCGCTCTCTCATCCACAGACTTACTGTAATCCTTTAGTTAGATTAATATTTTTCAACAGTATCCCATTTTTTTTTTAAGACCCTACACCATTATCGTACCATTTATATTTTATTCTTTCCCATGCACAGCTTATTTATTATTTTGACGAGCTTACGAGAGACCTTTCGAACCGGAGGGGTTAGATATATTCATCATTAACCCACTGACTGATAAGGCACACTCTTTAGCCGAATGAACCCGTCAAGTAGTTGCAAAAAAAAATCATCATAGCATAATGGATTAAGTGCATCATGAGAAACTGTACCTAAAAGCCAGATAATGATTTTTTTGGTGACTAATAAAACGCTAATTCTCAATAGTCAGTGGCAGAATGTATCGTGCATTGTTTCAGAATGGCTGACGTGTTGTGGGGGCGACTACGCTATTTCTCCCGTATTAATCATTCGCCTGGTGTACAAATAGACATGGGGGAAGCACTGATTGACGGACGTTTAGACAGGTCGCCACTCAACAGCACTGACCTAAAGAGAGTGAGTGAGTGTGTGTGTGTGTGTGTGTGTGTAGGTATGTTTGTATGTATGTCTGTGTATAAATGTGTGTGTGTGTGTGTGTGTGCGTGTGTGTGTTTAAATGTATGTATGTACGAGTATGTATATTTTGCGAGTGGCACAGAGACTGACAGACTGACTGAGAGACTGACAGAGTGCTTAGGTTTCATTGCACCAACATCCGTCCTGGCCTTGGTAGTTGAATGGCTTTGTGGGTGAAGGGTGGGGTATGGGGGTTGGAGGTGGTAGTATAAGGTTATTTAATTGAGGTTACGTAAATAGTAGACGATCGTATTGTATTAACCCTCTCATGGACAAAAATATAATTAGATATAAATTTTTGTTACTTTTTCATGCTTCACCTACAATTGGTATGCGAAATGAGTAGTTCTAAATACTGTTAAATAGTTAGGTCAACTTTGGGTTTAAGCATAATATAGAGGTTATTATGGACAGCGTACATTAGTCTGAGGAGTTCTTGTGAATTTTTGTAATTTTCCCCTTTCCCGTTTTTCCACTTCTCTGTAACTCTGAATTTTCTCTCTCTGTCTCGGCCTTCCCTTGCCTACCATTTTCACCAAGCATACTCTTTTCCATAACCCCCATCTCGGCCTTTCCATTGCCTGCCTTCTTCACCAAGCATTCTCTTTTCCATAACCTCCATCTTCTTTCCTTTGCAAGTCATCTTTTCCCTCTCCCATTCTTCTGTCTCTTTTTTCCATTTCTTCCCTTCCCAAACTTTCTTACACCAACTTTTCTCTGCTCTACTTTCTGAGTCTTCTTGCTCCTTCCCCTCCATCCCCTACCCCTTTCACATCCATCTCTCTCCTTCTCTTATTTTTAACCTTTCTCTTTTCTTCCCCTTATCCTTTTTCTTTCAGTCTCGCTATCCCTTTTGCGTCCTTTCATTTCCTTTCCCTTTTTCCTTCCCCTTTCTTCCCATTCTGTTTCCTCTTTATCTCTTCCTTCCCAATCCCTTTTCCAACCTTTTTCCCCCCTCCTCCATCCTCCTTCCATCCCCCTTTTTTTATTCTTATTTCTCCTGCATTCTTCCTTCCTTCAAGCTTTCTTCTCCCAGCATTTCTTACTTTTTACCCCTTTTCCTATCCTCCTCTTCTCCCCCCCCCCTTGCCCCTCTTCCTTTGACATCCTAGCCCCCTTTTCTACCGCTGCTTCTCTTCATCTCCCCTCTCTCACTATACCCCCATCCCTTCCCTCTCCATAACGCTCCCTCTTATTTCCTTCTCTTCCCTTTTCTTTTCTTCTCCCGCTTTCCTCCATCGCCCAGTTCTGCTCTACTCCCTTTCAACCAAGCTATTTTATTTTATTTTTCCTTCTCTTTTCTCCCTAGTAGTGTTTCCTCACCTTTCACTTTTCCCTAACCAATTTTTCTCAGGTCACATCCATTTCTCCCTTTTCTTTCCCTTTCCTCCCCTTACCCCCAATAACCATCTCAGCTTTTCCCTTCTTTTTTTTCACTACGTCGGCCTCCACAGTTTACTGATTTCCTAGTGACTCTCCCACTGTTTCAATTTCCAATATTATCATTTTTCTTTCTGATCTCCACATCATACATTTACTATAATTACTTCCCCCTCGCCCTTCTGTCTTAGTGCCATATAGCCATATTATGATGTGGTACTAGTTCTTAATATTCCTTCCTTCCTTCCTTCCCATTCAGCCTTCCATCCCTCCTATTTTTTTCCTTCTTTCCCGTTGCTCCTCATCCCTCCTTCTCTCATCAGCCATTCTCATCCTCCCTCCCCCCTTCGTTCCAACCCCCTCCAACTTTCTTTCAAATCTTTCCCATTCTCCTTTCCATTTTTCCTTCCCCACACTTGCTTTTCCCCCCTTCCCCCTCCTCCCTCCTCCTCCGTTCTTCTCCCTCACCTACCCAACCCGATTATTGCTACCTGTTCCCACCTTTCTTTTTCCCATTCTTTTCTTTCCCTTTTCCTTTGTCAACTTCTTTTTCCCTCTTCTCCACTCACTTTTTTTTCTTTCTCATCCATTCTTCACTTCCCGTTCCCCTTTCCCCTCCCTGATTCTTCCCAGTCTCATCCCTCACATGCCCTTAGTTCCCTTTATTTTTCCCCTTCCTCACCTCCCCCTACCACCGTTTCCGCTCCCCGCTTTTATTTCCCATTCATCTCATCCGCACCTTTCCCGTTTTCCCTCCCCAACCTTTCTCAGTCTGTTTCCCTCCACCTTGTTTTTTTTTCTTCTTTTCCCCTCTATACCTCCTCAATCTTTCGCATCCTGCCTCTCCGTCCTCATCTTATACTTCATGGTCTTTCCTCTCTGTCCATCTCCTCCCTTCTCCTACTTC
Source organism: Birgus latro (assembly GCA_018397915.1). Taxonomy (NCBI): domain Eukaryota; kingdom Metazoa; phylum Arthropoda; class Malacostraca; order Decapoda; family Coenobitidae; genus Birgus; species Birgus latro. The sequence goes on along the minus strand of JAGKTI010018503.1, from coordinate 11,355 downwards.
GTTGTCCTCCATTTTTCACTTCCCTTCCCCTCCCCTCCTTCCGTTCCCTTCCCCTCCCTCCCTCCTTCCTTTTTCTTTTCTAATCTCCCCTATCCCATCTTCACTTCTTTGCTTCCCCAACTTTTCTTATTCCCTCTCCTCTTTCTTCTTTCCCATTCTTCCCTTTCCCACCGCCCCCTCTTCCCCTCTGCCTTTCTTATTCCCCCTACTCCTCCTCCTCCTCCTTCCTTTCCCCACCTTATTCCTCCCTCCCCCTCCCCCCCGCCAGTCATTAGCGGTGTTTGCCTGGTGGAAAACAAAGCCTCAGTGCAGGTTGGTGGGAGTGGGTGCAGGCCAGCAGCTGGGCCTTGCTCCCTCCTGTCACCACCCTGTATATACACCTCAGCATGCCCCACCCTATGCTCCACCTTTGCATATGCTTCCACATGCTCATCCATTCAATTAACCACCTTTTTAAAATCGGAGTATATTTGTCTAGTTAGGAGTCTACCCTTGTATTACCTGTCAGCATACTCCACCCTTTAAGTATCTCCACATGCTCCCCTCACTATGCTCCATCCCTTATATACCTGCCTATGATCCATCATTTATATGCAGCCAAAACAAAGCCTCAGTGCAGGCTGCTGAGAATGGGAGCAAGACAATAGCTGGGTCTCCCTCCTGCCACAGCCCAGTACATACACCTCATGCTCCACCCGTCGACGCTTCACTCAGTCTTCAGCTTTGTGTATTCCTTACTGAACGTGCGCCTCTATTGTGTACACTTACCCATGTTCCATCCGATGTTTCACCTAATGCTCCACCCTGTCATTCATCTTTTTATATCCCTTACTCACCCTGCACTCCCCCCCCCCCCCGTATATACTGTACCTCACCATACTTCACCCTTTACATACCTGCTTGTGCCCCATCTTTGGTTCTGAACAAAGCCCGAGTGTAGGGTGGTGGGGGTAGATGCAAGACAGTAGCTGGGTCTCTGGTCACGCTTCTGTGTATACCACATCATGTTCCACACAGTGCTCCACCACACGCTCCACCCTATACATACAGAACTTCACACTTCTCTGTGATCCACCCTTGTACTGTATATACATTTTTTTAAAAATAACAGAACAGAGGAAGTAAAAACAAATATATAAAAACATAGTCATAATGCTACACTTTATATTCTTGACATTGTTCCACACACTGCTCAATTATGCTCCACCTTTTGCATGCCAGTTTTGCTTCACCATACATTTATACCGTCCCATCTTCACTTATTGTATATTTCGCTGTGGCCCACCTGCCATATAGTTGTCAATACTCCATGTACTGTATATACTTCCTTGCGTTTCACCTTACAGTATACCTCATGCTCCATATTTAAATAACTTTCATTTTCTTTCCCTCCCCAAGCTTCTACATTATTTCTTCCCCTTCCCATCTTTCTCTTCCACCTCCATTTTCCCCTCTTTACCATTTTTTCCTCCCCCAGTGCTACTTCTACGTAATCCTCTGCTCTAATTCATATATGCATCACCGTTCCTCGCCATTAGTAGTCTTCCCCATGGTCAAGCCATCTTTCTTTCTCAGTCTACCCATGCTCATCTGTATAATACACCCTCCTTTGGTTCCCTATATAGAGCTTCCCATACTGATAATTCTACATGCCAGCCTATTGATCATCTGTTTGTATCTACCTCTGATCCAGGTTTAAAATGATGGTACGGTGCTGGTTTTTGAGAGTGGGTACGGGCCAGAAGCTGAGGATCTAGTTAAACACGTACAGATATATCCCCACATGCTCCACACCATCCTCCACTCTTTCATATACATCACCACGATCCACATTATTCTTGTCCTTGTGAATGTATACAGTATCTTCAATTGCTGCACTGTTTATATGGTTTTCGTATTCTTCACATTTATGTTAGCCTAATTCGCTTCCCTATCAGTCACATGCTCCATTTCATGATGCTTCCCCATAAGCTGTCTTTTATAGGCCTATGACTCATCATTTTTACACACACACGCACACACACACGCACACGCACACACACACACACCTCATGTATACCTCTCTGTATATGCCTTTGTCTTTTCATGTGTCAATATACTGTATACACAGAGAGAGACAGACAGACAGACTGACAGAGAGGTTTCATACATTTCTCTCAGCAAATAGGCAGGTAGATAAAGAGACGGATAAAGCAGAGAATTGGGGTTATACGTTATGCAGTCAGTGCCCGTCTTTGTATGTACGCCTCTCCATGCTGCAGCCATTAGTAACGAAAATAAAAAAATTATTACAGTAGTATTCCCGTTTATATTGCATTACCATAGCAAACTGGGCCGCAGGAAGTAGGTCACTGGGTTAGGATTACAGAAGAAGGCGTCAGTGTAGGACTTGGTATAACTGGACCTGCATCCATTCTCTCACCATGTAACGGCATTTCTTAACCTCCGTCACTACGATGTCGATTTCTCTATATTTTTTCTTGCTATCACCAGACGATTATATAAAGCTCAGGAAGAAACTTCATTTTCCCCTTCATTTCGATGCGATTTTCCTATTGTGTTCTTGCAACCACCACACCTTTGTACTCAGTTCAAGTAGTACACACCTCAAGTAGTACCTCTCTGCCTGAAGTGATTAAAAGTAATTTCCAGAGCCTCTTCACTACGATGACGAATTGTATTATCATAGTTTGTGTTAATATTCATAGATCCAGTTTGTATTATGTCGCTTGTTTTATAGGGAAGAAGAAATTCTGTGTTAAAGAAGTCAGTCATAAAAGGGACATAAACTAACATTCTCTCTCTCTCTCTCTCTCTCTCTCTCTCTCTCTCTCTCTCTCTCTCATATTTCACCTTCCCACCTTTCACTCACCATACCATTGTCTTACTGTGATTTCCTTGACGTTATAAGCTGGTAAGATGTTGGGAAGTGCGAGGTGGTAGGCTACTGGAAGCTGTTGATAATTAGAGACGGGCGGACGAGTGTGGGTGATGTGTAGTTAGGTGAAGTGATTGCCAGTTAATAATGACGCATGGGTGGGTGAGTGCGTAATTGCGTGTGTGTGTGTGTGATTGTTACTGAGTAGGGATGCGTGTGAGTGGGGTGGGTAATGAGCCGCCACCGTCACAGGCACACTTAACTACCTCTGAGCGATTGGCCAATTGGTACACCCTCTGACACCTGACGAGAGAGGGAGAGAGAGAAAAAAATATATATACCCTTAAATCATATACTTCCGGCTTCATATTAAAAGTAACTATGTGTAGATTTATTCAGTGACATAATCTTTAGGAAGGTAATGAATTATGGCAAGATTTAAGGGTGAAAAATAGGGAAGTGAGCGGAAGACGTTTATCGATTAACTTGACACCGAATCCTGTGAGGGGTAGACTATCCCAAAGAACCTCTAGGCAGTTTTGTCACTATTCAGCAACGACCCCTCCTCATAGAATAAAAGGGAGAGGAGATGGAATTGATATTTAATTTTCGCCTCCAACACCACCACCGTAAACACCAAAACTCAGATATGTAACCATTAACCCAACAAAGTGATTCTAGAAGGTAAAATAGGTAGCTAAATTGAAATACTTTTTGTTTTAATCTTCCCCACCACCAGACAATTTTTTTTTTTTTCGTGCTTAGAGACTTAGGCCAAGTTATGAAACAGGAGTGGGTAAGGGTGTAAGCAAGTCCTTAAATTTGGATGGTCATTTGTGAAACACCTTTAATAGCTAGACGTGATCTGAATGCATCCTACGCTACAGAGTTTTGATGACACTGTTATAGAAAGGTCAGGCATGTTCTGTCATCATCATGCCTTAGAGGAGCTATCGTAAAGAACAGACTGATTCTCCACACCTCAGCACTCGGTTATGGTACTGTGGCCTAAAGAAACATATTTGAAACAGTTAGGAAAGTGCGAAAGAATAATAGCAGTAGTATTAATAGAAGTGGTGGTGGTAGTAGTAGTAATGATAATAATAATGATGATGATAATAATAATAATAATAATAATAATAATAATAATAATAGTGATAAATTCCTTCACCTCAATAGCAAGTTAAAATAGTAAAAATCGAACCTACAAAATTATTCTTTGGGAGTGTAATGAGTTGGTGGGACTTACTTACAGCAAGGAGAAATTAAAACATGCGAAACCATGCTCAACGAAATTATTCATAAAGTTTAGCAATAAAGCATCAGATTAAGATTACTGTAGGGAATTGTAAAGAATAACTCACTGAATCAACGTCCCAACGCCTTCAGATGCGCAATAGTTTTTCAGCCATGTATTGTGAGTTAGTGAGACGTCAGCTAGATTGGTAGTAGAGAGATCTGAAAACGTGGAAAGGAATAACGAAGGCATAAACAGCTGATCTATTGAACTTCTTATTGGAGGAAGAAAAGTGTTCGCGAGACCGAAGTAAGAACAGTAATAAGGAGTGAGGAAAATATAAAATGAATGTTAATACTCGTAATAATCAGTATAACAATGATTTCTAGAGAGGGAAAAATGCTTTAACGAGAACAGATTACCACAACAGTAAAATAATGCAAGACGTGGGAAAGAATAAAGGATAAATTGCTAAAATGCAGAAAGTTCGATCAGACCAAATATTTAAGGGAAGTACACACAATTATTTAATGAGGCTTCATTTTGTATAATGGTAAGGAGAACGGATGAAGTAAGAGAATAAAAGAGAAATATTGGAACATGAAGCTCTCTTGCACGTTTAATACATCCAAATCAGGTCACTTACCTTATTCATTCAGGATACGCTATATGAATTAATGAAAAGAATAGTAAGAAGCCTTGGAAGATTAAAATTCATTTTTTTTCAATGCGTAAAAAGCGATGAAAAAAAAAAGTCAAAGCTCGTAAAAACAGTAAAATAATTAGACGAAGAGAACTGAACCTGGAGGACAGAATAAAGGCTATATCGGTACACTGAAACACACGCAGATTTGATCCTACCATGTGTTGCGCACGGAGGATAGGTAATAAGAAGACGGGGAATAAAAGTGGAATATTAAAAGCACTCAGAAAATCGATGCAGTAAAATTATTCTTCCAAAAGGTAAAACAAATAAGGAGCATAGGAGGAATATTTAGACATAGAAAAATTTTGCCAGAAATTATGTCATGGAGGGGAAAAAATATGGGAATAAAGAGGAATATTATAACCCGTAAAATTTTATCTTGCAAAATCATTCTGAGTTTAAAAAGAACGACTCTGAAAATAAAGGAAGAATATTCAAGCAAAAACAAAAATCATCCTACGAAATTATTCTGGCTTAGGATAATAACAAAGATCTTATTTGCGGCCTCTACAGTGCTCAGTTTAGCCCCTGTTGGCCGAGTCTGGCTGGTCTTTTGTTTGTCGGGGTCATGAAGCTATTGTTCCTGGGCGGCGGGTATACGAAGGAGGCGAAGTTGGGGCGATGGAACACAGGGGGAGAAGTGAGAGAGGAAGAGATGAGAGACGGAGCTGAGAGAGAGAGGGGGGGGGTGGAGACAGACAAACAGATAGACAGAGGAGAGTATATAGTGAGAACCACCCAGTTTTAAGTTTGGGTGAATTATTCCATTTGCAGTATCAGTGGAAAATCTTATTCCCGACAGGCAGACAGACAAACAAAACAGGCAGGCAGACACAGACAAACAGAACTAGACAGAGAGAAAGCGAGAGATAGCTTTAATATCCTGTCTACTTGCACCCTGGTTCGGAAGCGTGCAGTGGGGGGTATGGCAGTGATGTTTGTGTGTATCTGCCAAAGTGGAACCCTAATCTCACTTATTAAAAACGCCGCCTGAATAGGAGAGAGGGAGGAAGGGAGAGAGGGGTGGCGAGGGAGAGAGGGAGAAAGGGGTGGAGGGAGGAAGGGAGGTAGAGAGGGAGGGAGAGGGAGTTGGAGAGAGGGGAAGGACAGAGAGAAAGAGGGAGGGAGGAAGAGAGGGAGAGAGAGGAGAGAGTGTGTGTGTGTGTGTGTGTGCGCGCGCTCTCTTTCTCTCAGCCTTGGGCTCTTTCTTTTTTATTAGAAAAGTGAGATATAGCCTTGCTTGTGTATCTCCGACTGAAAAGAAGGGATGGAGGAAGGGAGGAGGGATGGAAAGCTGGAGAAATGAAAGGGAAGAGGAGTGTGAAGTAGGCTGACGATGAGGCAGGGTGAGGATGAGACAGGATGAGGATGAGACGAAACGAGGGCGAGGCAGGGTGAAGGATAGGCAGGTTGAGGACGAGACAGGGTAGGGGCGAGGCAGGGTGAAAGCGAGGCAGCGTGAGGGCGAGGCAGAGTGAGAATGGGACAGAGTGGAATAATTTGGAAGTGGGTAAGTATATGACAAGGAGGATTTAAGGCAGGGTGAGGCAGGTTAAGAACGAGTCAGAAAGAGTGAAACAGATTGAGTTAGGTTGGGTGAAAGTGAGTCACGACTGGGATTTGGGCAGTGTGAAAGGCAATCAGGCAGAGAGAGAGAGAGAGAGAGAGAGAGAGAGAGAGAGAGAGAGAGAGA
>JAGKTI010018502.1:341-17652 GCA_018397915.1 Birgus latro | reverse complement strand
TTTATTCTTTTCCTCCATATACACTTCCGTTGCCTCTCCTTGCCCTCAATAAACCTTACATATTTTCGCCTTTCCTTTCAGCTTCCATACTTTCTTTCCCATCCTTTAATACTTTCTAGTTTATGATTCCTTTATAATTGCCTCTGAGCTCCGATCTGTATCCCTCAATACTACTTTTCTTTGTTCTCACACTAATCTACGAAATAACTCATAGAATTCTTGTTCATCTTTAGATTCTCGTTCTTAGTTACTTTACCAAAATGTATGCAGTATTATCTTTTTTTTTTTCTTTTCTTTTTTTTTTCTCTACAGTATATCCCTCTGAAAATTTTTCTTCTTCACATCCTCCTCACTCACTAATTTTCAGAATCCTGTTCAGTCCATTACTGTCCTCTCTTGATTGCATTTCCTAAATACGGACACCATTTCTGCTGTTCCTCTTGCGTCTCCAAATCCAACATTTCATCGTCCCTTAATCTGTGAGCCCATTAATATCCTTTTCTTGCATTGCCTTTATGAAATGACGTAAAATTCATGCCCACCCTTAAATTCTCTTATTAGTTACTTTCTTCTGTATAAGTCATCTCTACATTTTATTTCCCTTCTCGAAACTTTACTGATATTTTTCTTCCCTGTCTCGTATCATTCCTGTCAAAATCACCGCCGTCCTTAATTACTCCGGTTAGGTATTTTCACCTCTATGCTTCCCTTTTCCATCCTTAAATCCTATTACTTAACTCTCCACCGTCCCTTACCCTCGTCCCCTCGTCCCACCACTTCACCAATAATTTCACTGCCCTGGTTCAATGTATAAACTGAAATGAAATTTCCAGGAATTGCTTTGGGTGAAATATATTGCATAGTTATTGGCTTATATGTCTTTGCCGCCCTATCACAATATCGTATCTTACAGTTCATTTATATGCAACGATTTTTTTTAAAATTATTTAATGGATATTTACTTCCTCCCTCGATAAACGGATTTCAAAATAGTTTTAGCTGCGCAGTCCTTGCCAGTTCGCTTTACAATGCTTTGCTTGGAAATTCGCAGCTGTGTGTCCAGCGGCTGGGTGTATGAAATATGAGAATGAATATTAAAAAGCGACAGATCCAATGAAGCTGACCAAATGTTATGCCAGGCCTCACATTTTTGTCGGATTCTGTAGCGAAGATTACTATTTCCTCCAGTGAAAATTATTAGTATTAAGTATTATCATCATTTCAGAGACATGAATGGATGCTGCCAAAATATTATGGATAGGTCTATTGGCAAAGGGAACAGTAACATATAGGTAACAAGACAAATATATACAATGAGAGGACTATGTATGATGTCTATGGTGTCTGGAACGTAAGTGGAGGTTCTGCAAGGGGTCTGTTAGGATGATCTTAAGTGTTTTTTTACTGAATCCAGACTTGCAAAAGACCGAGTATAATATCACTGTTGTGGCCGCGGGATAATCTGAACGCGACCACAGTGGACTGATAAGATGGCATTCTCCTGCCGTCCACCATCCACTTTCTCGGGAGAGGGAGGAACTGAGGGACGTTTGTGTAGTCAGTGGTGCCTGGTTCTCTCAGTGTCACCGCGTGACGGTGTACCTCTCCACCACCATCCTCGTACTGATGTGGTTATAAAAGCATTGTACAACGCTTGCAGTTCCAAAAACTCTCCTTAAATTGATTCAGTTGATATGTCACGTAGTATGACTACTGGGCCTCGGGGAACGGACTGTGAAGTCTGGGTTCAGTCAGACCCACATAAAGTATTTGTGTGTACTCTTTCATTTTGCATTCTCATTATTACTGAAAGAAGTCAGCTATTTTGAGTATAACAATAACCTTTAAATACTGCATTCAGGATTTTGTTACAATAATACGTCACCGTTGAGTCGATGCTGTAGGCAAATATTATGAAGAAATATTATAAGACAATATTATAGCGGGAAAGTAACGTGTTATCCGTAGAAAAGGAGAGAACTAGGAATTATGCCTGCTGACTGTGCCAGATCTTGATGGCAGACAATCAAACTATGCAATTTTAACCTTCCCCTTGAGTATGAAAAATTCTGTGAACAGGAACCAGGGGCACAAAAAAAAAAAAAAAAAAAAAAAAAAACTGCACCCAACAGTCTGACCAGAACGATAGTTTCTGCAGAAGGACACCAATAAATACCGATTATATCAACAAATACACGGCGACACGACCCATGAGACATTACAAACAGAGCCATTAGTGTGTTTTCCTAAATTAAATAAAATCTCGTATTAGCGGCAGCAATAATCTACGCAAAAGATGTTATCTCACTGTTGGGGATTAATGGCAAATTGTGTTTAATATGTACAGATACAGACGATTTTTGCTGCAGGTCATGGTCGAGAAATTATTGCTCCTACAAAAATGTGAAAAAGTCTTAGTCGGCCCTGAAGATCTCAGTATTTGCCTTCGAAACGCATTGTTCACTGTCTCGTTGTTCACTGTATCGTAATGAAATGAATCAGTTTTTTTTTTTCGCAGGTGTAAACTCACAGTATACATTACGAAGAAATAATATTTTCAATGATAAGGACGTGTTTTTAGTGGGAAAAGTTATTCTTTGAAAGACAGGACCATATAACATTATGCCACCGTGTAGCAGAAGGCGACATAATCTATGAATGTTAACCTCGCAAACACAAGGCCTCAACACCACCCGTCTGAATGAAGTTATTTAGCAGTAAATCGCTTCCTTCAACCTCTGTCTCTTCGCGGCACTGTTGCATCTTTATGTATTTTCTATCGCTACTTCAATGGCCACTGCTCCTTTGAACTGTCTGCTTGCATCCCTCCACCACTACGACGGGCACGTAGCACCCGTCTAGCAACAAACTCTCATCCCATTGTTGTCCAACTCTAAGGCAAGACTTAAACTGTTACTCTCAGTCCTTCATGTATGCAACAGGTCAGCTCCGGAACTGTCTCCATCTGTCTGCATTTCCTAAAACCTATGATCTCCAGTCTTTCAATCGCAGTTTGTCCAGGCATCTCGAAATGAACGGAGCTTGAATTTGCCTCTCTGTTATCTTGTTTATGTGTTTACTTGGAGGGAACAATTTTGCGGGCCCCTGGCCTTTGGTTCCTGCTTCTTGCATAAAAAAATGACAGCCATATGAAGAGATACATAATTAGATAAGTGGAGAGAGAGACAGATATTGATAGATAAATCTGTTAGGTAGTGAAGATGGGTAATTAGGTAACTAGACATAGTGAAGATATATAGTGTAAATAAAAAGATTGTGAAGATAGATGTTGTAGATAGGTAAGTAAATAGTGTAGATAAATGGATAATGTAGATAGTGTAAATAAATAAATGATGTAGATAAATATTGTGCAGGTAGATGATGTAGATAGGTTGGTAGATAGTGCAGATAGATGGACAGACACAAATTAAATGAATATTCATAGACAGTCAGGCAATTAGGTGAAGAGATGGATCGATGGATAAACAGACAGACAGACTGATGGCTTGTGCCAAACTCCAACTTATCTTGACCTGAGTTAATTTAAGCCAAATAAATTAAGTGTTAAGTTTAGGATCCCGGGCGGGTATTAGTAGGGCTGCCGAGTGATCCTGTCCCCAAACTGAAATTTGACCCATTTATAATTATCATAGACGCTTTTAAAAATTATTAGTGTTATCTATGGTTTTATTAACATGTTCTGTGTACAGTGACAGTACTACTTGTTATTTCTACAATTATAATTATACTCGCTCTCACTACCAAAACATTACACTCGCGCTCTCTACTGTATAGTCAATAAATAGCCTTTGGCCTCCAAAAACGAGGCAGAAAATGGAAGGTGCTACGTCCTCAAATAAAAATAATCTAAAATCTACTATAGACATTTCTTCTTCCTCATCAGAGAGTGACAGTGATTTTCTANTGTGTTTGCCCGCGTTTAGCACGTGCTGGGTTGTGTTTGCCCGCGTTTAGCACGTGTTGCTTTGTGTTTGCCCGCGTTTAGCACGTGCTGGGTTGTGTTTGCCCGCGTTTAGCACGTGCTGCTTTGTGTTTGCCCGCGTTTAGCATGTGCTGGGTTGTGTTTGCCCGCGTTTACAGTAATACTTGTTATTTCTACAATTATAATTATACTCACTCTCACTACCAAGACATTAGACTCGCGCTCTCCACTGTATAGTCAATAAATACGGTGAGTCGAGTCACGGATCGTCATTTTCAGTTTGAGCTTCTTACCGAGTGGAAGGTGAGAATTTCCTCTTGCCAGCGTTAGGAAGTGCCTTAAGTGGTCATTAGTGGTCATTAATTTTGTTAGCACAAAGTTTGGCAGCATGTCTGGCCGAAGGTTTGTGGCCATGGCCTGGGGCCGTGATCGTCTGTACGTCGACTTCAGGTTGGGACAAACCCATGTGCGGTTTTTGGTGGATACAGGATCGCCCACATCCAGTGTTACCGAAGAAAAGTTACAAGCTAGTGGACTAAGCAGTAGTTTTAGCGAGTATAAAACTAAGTATGGTCTGCCCCATCCAGTAAATGAGGGGCATTTACATGATGTTCAGCTTTGTGCTCCACCCGATCTTAAACTCACAGTTAAATTGGGGGTTTATAAGACCAATACGTGTATACTGGAATTTTTTTTTCTCACACAATTTCATTGTACTTTAAACACAATGCTGGTTAACACGTTACTGTTGATTCGTTGACCCCAAAATCTTCCGGATGTTAGGACACTAAAGCGTTACTGGAGCAAAACAGTGCTGTTAAACGGTCATAAGGTGAGAGCCAGCGTGGCCACTGGCAGTAGGAGCAATGTAGTGCCACTACGGACGGCTCTTGCCTGTGGTGTACCGTTAGCCACAGCCCCCAAGCCGGGTCACCTACCCTCAGATGGGCCTCTCTGAGGAAATCTTCATCCGGACGGAATGCGTTATTGTGTCCAATTAAGACTGGAGTATTCTCTGCGATTTTGATATTATGCAGAACTGTCCCCAAGATTTGCTGTTGGGAATGGCTGCTCTAGTTGATCAGCAACTTACCCCATCTGCCTCCATCTCAGAAAAATGTACAAAGTCATTCAGAAATATGTATCGACCTTTTGGCAACATTTTTCAGAAGTTTGGACATTGATTGAGGAATAAAAGCTGTAAATTACTAAACAGCCATGGGTTGTAAGGAATGGGAGAGTGAGGAAGAGGTCCATCGCTAGTCAATATAAAACCTCACTTCAATGAAAATCCCTTACGCGAACCCCCAGCGGTGATGGACTGTAGTGTAGTACGGCAAGACAGTCCAGCCAAAGACCTGCCATCATTCTTGTGTGTGTGTGTGTGTGTGTGTGTGTGTGTGTGTGTGTGTGTGTGTGTGTGTGTGTAGTAAGGCAAGACAGTCCAGCCAAAGACCTACCATCATTCTTGTGTGTGTGTGTGTGTGTGTGTGTGTGTGTGTGTGTGTTAATGACCAGTGATGAAACGCTTTCGGCAGACTCACAGTTTGGTAAATATTCAAGTTGTATTTGTTCACTTTGGGCACTACTCCCAACCCAAGTCGCAATACCCACACATAGATACTTATTTTTATCCTAATGTATTATTGTGAACGAAATTTTGTTATGGCTGGTGCCAGAGTAGAATATTTAGCTTCTTGGTTCCTTATTATTATTCCCATTATTATCTGCATCACCTTCATAGTTATCATTTATTTATTGCCATCACTGTCATTGCGTTATTGCCGTCATTACCACCATCATCACTTATCACCACCACCACCACTGTTGTTATCATTGTCATCATCAGTTATCATCATGATCATCATCATCAAATGTCATCAGCAATGTCATCATTATCATTTCCGGTAGCTATCTTCTCTGTTATCACTGTTATCATCACATACCATCATTATCAACATTAAAGGTATCACAGTCATTATCATCGGCTGTTAATCATCATCATATTTTTTTCAGCGTTGTCATCATCATTACTTATCCCCTTTATGATCACAATGGTCATCACCATCATCATAATCACCACAGTCAATATCATCACTATTATCATCACTATCATTATCCTATCCCAGATGTGTAAATGGAATATTGATGGTAGCCGGATTGGATTGATGTGTGTGTGTGTGTGTATGTGTGTGTGTGTGTATGTGTGTGTGTGTGTGACCATCACCTTTCTGCTGGGATGTGGCCAGGGTGGGGGTAGGGTGGGGGGTAGGTTTGAGGGAGGGGGGGAATGGGGGGGGTGGGTGTGCGTTTCATCCTCGCTACCATTAATGGTATTAGGGGTTGTGAAGGGGGGAGGGGATGCTGTGGCAGGTAGTATGTGATAGATAAGTAGACAGACAGATAGAAAAGATGCTGAAATAAGGGACAGGAAATTAAATAGACAGGTAAATAGATGAACTGATGCTAAATAGAAGTTAGCTCTCATATATCCTGTCTCAAAGAAGGGTAACCATTCTCAGCCCTCTAACTAACGCCCAGTTGCTTTACCATCCTGTGTTTCAAAGGTTTTTTCTATTCTTAACCAAAAAAAAAAATTAAAGCGCCTTTCCTACCACAGCCTTCTTTCTGATCGTCAGTATGGGTTCCGCCAGGGACGCTCCACTGGTGATCTTCTTACTTCCTTTCAGACTCCTGATCATCCTTCTTTCGGGAGTTTGGCGAGAGCTTTGCCACTGCACTTGCCATCTCAAAGGCTTTCGATAGAGTCTGGAATAAATCTTTAATTTCCAAACCGTCCTCCTACAGTTTCCATTCTTCTATCTCTGTTTCATCTCTAACTTCCTTTCTGGTTGTTATCTAGCTGCTCTTGTGGACGACCACAGTTATTCTTCTAGATCTATGCTCAAGGTTCTGTCCTATCACCAACTCTCTTCTTTATATTCATCAATGACCTTCTAAGCTTTACATCTAACCCAGTCCACTTATACGCTGATGATTCCACTCTTCACCTTTCCATTCGCTTCCCGCAACGTCCATCTCAGCAGTTACTTCAACAAACAAGTGATGAGGCTATGGCACACCTAATATCTGACTTGGCTCATACTGTATCTCTGACTGGGGTAAAAGTAATCTTGTTGTTTTTAATACATTAAAAACTCAGTTCGTACAACTTTTAACCCAGCAAAATCCTCCTCAGGAGTATCCTCTAATTTCTGAAAATATTCAGCTCAATCCAGCATCTTCTTTAAACGTATTGGGGGTTCATGCTCCAGGGATTTATCATGGAAAGATCATATTACCTCTCTTGTAAGATCTGCTTCCAAAAGAATCGTTTTCTAAGCTGACCCCGTGCCTTCTTTATCCCTGCACAGTTATTAACTTAATACACGGGTTTTATTCGCCGCTGTGTAGAGTACAACTCTCATGTGTGGGGAGGCTTTCCAAACATAGAGCTTCTTAGCAAGGTGGAATCTAATGGCCGAACTGTGGGCAGGCGTTCTTCTTGCCCTATCCATATCTTTCTGTAATCTTAACGCACAAAAGGGAGAGCGTTCCCCTGTGAGTGATAGAGGATTGCCGCAGCCTAGTGCTGCAATCTGCGGGGAGTCTCACAGCACCTCTTCACATGCCCCTTCATCACATTATAGCATCCTTATGTAAAGAAAACTGTGTCGAATTTGAAGGCCCCAGTGGTGTGTGTGATGAGAATTTTAATTCAATGATAAAAACATCGTGTAATGAAACAAAATCAGCGTTTAATATTTGTATCGTTTTAAAGGACTTCACCGCCTCACCGGAGATGGTTAATTTACGACGAGACAAAACAAAAATGAGATACTGTATCCACTTCCATTTTATTTTTTACTATTTCTGCTAGTCAGTTTATTAAATATGGTGCATGATACTTTATAATTAGTTTGATAAGTTCATGAAATGATTCCTACTGTAAAGAATGGCCGAGTGCTGCCTAAACAGACAAATTGTACTGTCTCATATTTGTGTTCGGAAAACTTTTGCAAGCCCGCATTACTTTATTTTGGCTTGGCAATATAATTTTCTGGTGTATTTTAGTGTGATTTAAACGAATTTGACCTTTATTTTCGGTGCTCTTGATTGATTTTCAAATTAATCCCCCCTCTCAAGTATCTTGGGGGACTGGTGGGATTTCGGGGTTCTGGGTGGGAAAAATGGCAAAAACAAGCATTTGGGGCAGAAATATAGTCGAAATCGGTATGACCAGGCACGGCGTCTTCGTAGGGTTATTACTGACCGCATGATCCCCTTTGAAGCTATGTCTGACACCGAATTTTTCCTACGGTACGGGTTCTCCAAAGCCTGTGTGCATACTCTTTTGCAGAGTATTCGAGAAAAAATGCCAGTCTTTAATAATAAAAGAGGTAAGAATTGCTAACATTAAGAGATTATATAGTATGTCAGTCTTAGAAACTATCATATGCTTTTGTTATTTTAAGATTTTAAATTTTAAAATCGATCAGTGTTACCAACTGGTTGCCGCGCCTACCCACACTAAGGGGTGCGCTCTCACGCATCGAAGATTACCACTTACGTTGAAGGTGTGAGCTTTCCCTTCGACTGGGGTGCGGGAAGGGTGATTCCTGCCCTGTTTCAAGACTACGGACGTAAATCCCACTCATTTCCTTAATTTCTTTGCTGCATTCTTCTTGTTCTCACGGGATTGTCTTAAGATTCGTCAATACAGTCAGTGCCACCTGTAGTGTCCACGCACGGTACTCATCAGTTTCGAAACATGGTGAGGATTTACGTCATACACAGTGACTTACCAACAGGGATGGCGGGTCAGTCCACTGTGTCTACATATTCGCTGTCATAAATTCTCCATTACTAAGCATCAACACCACAGGTGCCCGCTGATCGTGGGCACGAACATTAACATTTTTTTTTTCCAATCATCTCAACCCTCAAAAATTGTTATTCTTTTCCGCCATATACACTACTTTGCTTCTCCTTGCTCTAAAAAAAAACTTTACATAGATTCTCCTTTCCATTCAGCTTCCATACTTTCTTAATACTTTCTCGTTTATGATTCCTTATGTAAATCTCCTCTGACCTCCGTTCTGTATCCCTCAATGCTATTTTTCTTTGTTCTCACACTTATCTAGGAATTAGCTCTTAGAATTCTTGTTCATCTTTAGATTCCCGTTCTTAGTTACTCTACCAAAATGCATGCAGTATTTTCTGTCGTCTTTTTTATATCTATATCCCTCCAAACACTTTCCTTCCACACATCTTCCTCACTCACATACTAACTTTCAGAATTTTGTTCAGTCCTTTACTGTCCCCTTTTGATTGCATTTCCTAAATACCGACACCATTTCTGCCGTTCCTTTTCCGTCTCCGAATCATACCTTCCATGGTCTGTGAGCCTCATTAATATCTTTCTTTTCTTGCATTGCCTGTCTGAAATGACGTAAAATTCATGCCCACCCTTAAATTCTTTTATTAGTTACTTTACTCTGTATGTCATTTCTGCTTCTCATCTCCCTTCCCGGAACTTTACTGATTGTTTCTTTGCTTCCTTATACCACACTTGTTGAAATCACCGCCGTCCTTAAATACTCCGGTTTGGTATTTTTACCTGTAGGCTTCCCCTTTCCTCCTTAAATTCTATTACTTAACCCTCCACCGTCCCTGACCCTCGTCGCCTCGTCCCACCGCTTCACCAATAATTTCACTGTTCTGGTTCGATGTATAAATTGAAGTGAAATTTCCAGAAATTGCTCTGGATGAAAAATATTGCATGGTTATTGGCCGCCCTATCACGGTATCGTATCTTACAGTTCATTTATATGCAACGCGTTTTTATTATTTAATGGATATTTACTTCCTCCCTTGTGAAATCGATTTCAAAATATTTTAGCTGCGCAGTCGTTGGCAATTCGCGTTACAATGCATTGCTCGGAAATTCACAGCTGTGTGTCCAGCGACTGGGTGTATGAACGATGAGAATGTATATTAAAAGCGACAGATCCATTTAAGCTGACCAAATGTTTTGCCTTACCTTACATTTTTGTCAGATTCTGTAGCGAAGATTACTGTTTCCTCCAGTGAATATTATGAGTAGTAAGTACTGTCATCATTTCGGGGGTTTGAATGGATATTGTCAGAATATTATGGATAGATCTATTGGCAAAGGGGACAGTAACATACAGATAACAAGACAAATGTATACAATGAGAGGATTATGTATGATGTCTGTGGTGTCTGGAACGTAAGTGGAGGTTCTGCAAGGGCTCTGGTAGGATGACCTTAAGTGTATTTTTACTGAATCCAGACTTGCAAAAGACCGAGTATAGTTTCGCTGTTGTTGCTGATGTGGCCGCAGGATAATCTGAACGCGACCAGTAGACAGATAAGGTGGCATTCTCCTGCCGTCCACCATCCACATTCTCGGGACAGGAAGGAACTGAGGGACGTTTGTGTACCCCGTGCTGCTGGTACAAGTGCCACCTCTTGAAGGGGTTCCTCTCCACCACCCATCCAGTACTGATGTGCTTATAAAAGCTCCGTGTAACGCTTGCAGTTCCAAAAACTCTCCCAAGCTAATTTCTATATACGTGTCACGAAGTATGACTGCTGGGCCCCAGGGAAGGGACTGTGAAGTCTGTGTTCAAGGCTGGACACACATAAAGTATTTATGAGTACTTTTTTCATTTTGCATTCTTATTATTATTGGAAGAAGTCAACTGTTCTTAGTATATCAATAACCTTTAGTTCCTGCATTCAGGATTTTAGGTTACAATAACACATCACCGTTGAGTAGATGCTGTAGGTAAATATTATGACGAAATATTTAAAGACAATGTTATAGCGGGAATATAACGTGTTATCCGTAGAAAAGGAGAAAACTAGGAATTATCCCTGCTGACTGTGCCAGATCTTGACGCAGACAGTCAAACTATGCTGTTATAATCTTCATCTTGAACATGATAAACTCTGTAACCAGGAACCAGGGGGACACTAACTGCATCCAAAAGTCTGACAGGAACCACAGTTTCTGCAGAAAGACACAGTTAAATAACAATTATATCAGAACGAATTACACGGCAGCATGATCCATGAAACAGTGCAAACACAGCCACCAGTAGGCTCTCCTAAATTAAATAAAAATCTCGTATCAGCGGCAGGAATAAACGAAGCAAAAAACTTTATCGCACTTTTGGGGTTAATAACAAACTGAGTTTAATATGTAGCGCAACTGCAGACGATACTTTAGGTCCAGGTCATGATCGAATAACTATGGATCTCTTACAGATTTGTGAAAAAATCTTATCCGGCTCCTAAGATCTCAGTACTGGGTTTGGAAAGTCATTGTTCACGCTTCCGTTGTTCACTGCATCATAATGAAATGAATCAGCTTTTGTGCCCGCTGCCATAGACTCTAGGTATATATTATGAAGAAATTACATTTTTGTGTTAAGGAAATGTGTCTAGCTGGATAACTAATTCGTTAAGAGAAAATAGCATATAACAAAATATCATCCTATAGAAGAAGGTGACATGATCTTTAATAGCTAGCCTCACAGACCCAAGGCCTCAGCACCACCCCACTGAAATAATATTATTTAGCAGAAACCAGCATATACCACAAGAGGCTGTCAGAATATGAAGATGTGTCGAGTGGAAGTAAAGTGAGTTATTCGTTGAGATAAAATGCCAAATAACAACACCAATGGAGTAGATGGTGTAAGTAAACAAGATGAAGACATAGTCCAAGGATGTGTCTGTTGTGGGAATGAAGTGTATTATCCGTATGGAGAAACGACTTAATTTTTGCTTTCGTCGGACAAGTT
The DNA here is from genome assembly GCA_018397915.1 of Birgus latro. Classification (NCBI taxonomy): domain Eukaryota; kingdom Metazoa; phylum Arthropoda; class Malacostraca; order Decapoda; family Coenobitidae; genus Birgus; species Birgus latro. Next base: position 5,874 of record JAGKTI010018502.1, on the reverse strand, counting down.
TACTCAGGTTAAGAACTATCTCTTGTATTCGGAGGGTTAGGGAAGCTGGCCAAGTTAAACACTTTAGTCCGATGACGTATACCGGTATACTTTTTAATTCTTGCAACTATCAGATTATTTTGAATTTATGAGAAGCAGGTTGCAGTGCAGGGGTTAATGGAGGCTGTGACCTAACACCGATGTTTCGAAAACTCCCTCCTAACCTGAATAGTTACCTGGTGCTGGAGAACAAAAAAGCGTAAGGGGTTAATGTTTGTTTTTAATAGCCAATTTCCCATCAATTTATTGCAGATTTAACCATTTTCTTTTATCATACTACCACCAGATAATTTCTTTTAGCTTAGCAGAAAATTTCTTGTTGTGAAAGGTTTAGCTTTATTCACCGCCTTCACAACAAAAGAAAGATGGTGGTCAAAAGTGAAAGAGGTGAAGTGTTGTGTGAAGCTACACGAGTTCGATCTCAGGTTGGTGCAGGGGAAGTTTGATTATTCGAATTTCAGTAAAACACTCTTTATTGATCTTCCACAAGACCAAATAGTATGTCATAACAACAGCCCTGCTATTACCATTTCATCAGTCCTGAATGAGACAGCCCTAGCATGCATTCAGAATGAGGTGACATGGAAAGTAATGGAATGTTAAGATGGTAGTCTGTGGGAGGACTGATTGGCCTTAAGGAACAGGCTGTCAAGTGTATGCCCAAATCTGACCATCCTAAAGTGTATATAACTGTTTTGGGGTAGCAAGAATTAAAAAAAAAAGGGGACGCTATCGTAGTGAACTGGTTAACGGCAAAAATAAACGTGACGTATGGCAACATGAAATAAGGATGGACTATGCACGTACACCAGCAACCTATAAATAATTCAGGCAACTTCATTTCTTTAATAAAGCAATACGCTTACACATGGTGGAAGAATACTGAAGCAAGTGGAACTTTACGTAGAACACTCATGCCTGAAAATAAATTCAATTGTCAACGTACAAAAACTGAGTTAAATATCATAGCAATAATGCCTGGTAGAATAACTATTTTAGTTGCTATGTCAGAATCCAATTTGCATATAAAAAATGGAAGCTGTTTGTCCTTTTGACTAACTATTCAGTGGGTGTGGTGTTGGGGGCGTTGTGTTTGTTAGGTCAACACTTACAGGTCACACGTCATCTTGTATTCGATGATATTACAGTTACTATTACTGTGCCAACATTTGGAAGTGTGAATGGAAGATTGTCAGGTGTTGATAGAGGAAGGGCAAGAGAAGGTGTGGCCTTGTTAGTGAGCCCGGGAGTACAGCAGTGTGTGATCGAATGGAAAGAGGTGCCATCGAGACTGATGTGGGTGAAAGCGAAGTTTGAACGTGAGTTGTGGGTATTTGTGAGTGCATATGGGCCTGGTAGTGAAAGGGATGAAGAAGGGAAGGAGTCTTTCTGGAACGATGTTGATGAGAGTTTGCAGAGCTTTGGAGCGAATGTGAATGTGGTAATGATGGGGGATCTGAATGCTAGAGTGGGAATTGTAGCAGTTGAAGGTGTAGTTGGTATGCATGGTGTGCCTGGAAAAAATGAAAATGGGGAGCGAATGATAGGTGTGTGTGTTGAGCGAGAGATGGTGATTGGGAATACCTTGTTTGAGAAGAAAGATATTTATAAGTATACATGGGTGAGACAGGAGGGTGGAAGGGTTGTTGACAGAGCATTGATGGACTATGTGGTTGTTTCCAGGAATGTAATAGGAAGATTGTTGGATGTGAGAGTTTTGAGAGGGGAGGGTGAAGGTATGTCTGACCACTACCTGGTGAAGGGAAAGTTGACAGTAGGTAAGAGATGGATGAGAGCTAGGAGAGTTAGATGTGGCAGGGAGGTTTTGAAAGTGAGTGAGTTAGATAAAAGAGAGAAAATGATAGAGTATCAGGAGAAATTGAGAGATCAGTGGNGCAGTGAAAGATCAGGAGAGTGGCAGTGTGGAGGAGGAATGGCAGTTGTTTAAGAGTGCTGTGGTGGGGCATGCAGAAGAGGTGTGTGGTGTGAGACGAGTGGGTGGTGGTGTAAGAAAGGGAAGTGAATGGTGGTGCGAGGAAGTAAGTATGGCTGTGGGTGAGAAGAGACATGCATATGAAGTGTGGTTGCAGAGGAAGGATGAGGTGTCATATGAGAGGTATAAGGAAAAGAGGAATAGGGTGAGAAGGGTTGTGCGTGATGCTAAAGTGGCAGCAGATGAGAGGTTGGGTAGGCGGATGACTGAGAATTTTCTGGAGAATAAGAAAATGTTTTGGAAGGAGGTGAAAAGGGTGCGAAAGGGAGAGTCTGGGAAGGAGGAGCGAGTAAAAGCAGAGGATGGAAGGATGTTAATTGAGATGGATGCAGTAAGGAAGAGATGGGCAGAGTACTTTGAAAGATTGTTGAATGTGGAGGAGGAAAGGGAGGCTGAGATTGTGGCAGATGGAAGGGTGCAAGGAATAGATGTGTTGGGAGAGTTGAATGAATCTTTAATCACGATGGAGGAAGTGCAAGAGGCAGTAAAGCAGATGAAAACAGGGTAAGCTGCAGGTATGGATGGGTGTGCTGTGGATTGCCTGAAATGTGGTGGAGCGACTATTGTTGACTGGTTAGTAAGATTGTTGAATGTGTGCTTTGTGCAAGGTATGGTGCCAATTGACTGGGCAAGTGCTTGTGTGGTCCCATTGTATAAAGTTAAGGGTGATAAGTATGAATGTACTAGCTTTAGAGGTATAAGTCTGTTGAGTGTGGTGGGTAAGGTGTATGATAGAGTGTTAATTAAGAGAGTTAGAGAGGATACAGAGGGAGTGATTGGTGATGAGCAGTGTGGCTTTAGGAGAGGGAGGGGATGTGTGGATCAGGTGTTTGCTGTGAGACGGGTGTGTGAAAAGTATTTAGCGATAGGTAGGGATGTGTTATGGGCATTCATGGATTTAAAGAAAGCATATGATAGATTTGATAGGGAGGCTTTGTGGAATGTTTTAAGATTGAATGGGCTTGATGGCAGGTTACTAAAAGGAGTGAAAAGTTTTTATGTAAATAGTATAGCGTGTGTAAGAGTGGGAAATACTGTGAGTGATTGGTTTCCCGTGAGAGTGGGGCTGCAGCAGGGATGTGTGATGTCGCCTTGGTTGTTTAATATTTATATGGATGGTGTTGTAAGGGAGTTTGAAAACGACACCATCAAAACCTCAATGCGCAATATGTAGGGAACAATAAGCAAAAACATCTAAATAACCAGTGCCCTAGTATGTACCACTAAGGAGATAAAGACAGTATTAAAATGTAAATGAGTCCAAGCCCAGACCATGGACGGAAACAGGCGGCAGTTGTGCGAACACAGATACACGTCTCTCCTCCTCCACCCACCCACCCCCATCACGTCCCCCCCCCCCACACACACCAATATTTCTATTAATATTATTATTGTTGTTATTGTTATTGTTGTTGTTTTGTTAGTAGTTGTAGTAATATCGTACTCTTTTATTTTTATCACCAGCATAATCATTACTGTTATGAAGTATCACCTTTTATAATGCATATCATCTCTGAAACGACAATTGGCTGCAAGTCATTCATCATGATATTAGGTTAAGAAAATATTTTTCTCCATACTTTTACAGTACGTGTAATGTTTTGTGTGCACAGAGCCATGATACATACAAGGCAGTTTACAATAAATATTCGAAATGCCTTCGCCCAACTTCATTGCACAGATTACACCGATGTTCCATGGATTGCCTCACGCGGTTTAGCACGCAAGAAGGGCTGCACAGAGTCCTACAGGCACCTTGGATGCGGGTGAGCAAATCGTCGAGTCTGTCAACTGGCGTTTCATACACGAGCTGTTGCAAATGACCCCACAGAAAATAATCAAGAAGGGTTTAGGTTTGGTGATCATGCTGGCCACGAAACTTGATCGCGATGTCCAATCCACCTGTCATGGTAATTTGTGTTTAAAAAATCGCAGACGATGTTGCTTGTGTGAGCAGGTGCTCCATCGTGCATGCACATTCCTCTTCTTGCCGACAAAGGTACGTCCTGAAGAAGCAAGATATACCTAACCTGTTAAATGACCAGGGAGAACATAGGGGCCTATTACATAATCTAATATTCTACACCACACATTGAGAGAAAATCTCCATTGATGCCCCCTTGACTCAGTATCGTGTGAATTTACATCATTCCACACATGCATATTGTGAGCGTTGAATATCCCAGTCCTAGTGAAGCTTGACTCATCAGTGTACATAACCTCTTGTGGGAATTCGTCATCCTGTCTTACGTTGCCTGGGAACCACTCACAAAACTGTTGATGAACTGGATAGTTTTCTGGGGTTAGAGCCTGAACCCTTTGTATGTGGCATAGATGTAAAAGTTGCTCATGTAGAACCTGCCATACTGTGGAATGGTTTGCTCCTAAAGTCCTAGCGATGTTCCATGTGCTTGTCCTAGAGTTCTCTCCAACAGCTGTCAGCACTTGTTCTTCATAATCCACTGATCGAACAGACCGGCCTCGTCCTGTATCAGTCAATCATACATGTACTTCACCAGATTCTCTCTGTCTTCTATCATGGCATGAAATGTGGAGAAGTAAGGGTGATGTCCATGAGGATACATTTGTTCGTGGGTTCACCTAGCTTCTCTGCTGTTGCCATATGCAGCACCGTATGTCATGTGCATATTGGCACTCATTAGAGCGCATACCTCCACCAAGGCCCAACATGCAGCTGGAAAGAAACTACCCCCCAACAAAAGCATGTTTAAATCTGCTAGATTCGGAATTTTATATGGATCAGCGACAAACTGTACACATTCATAGATACCAGCCATACTAAATATGCCTTAAAAAAAAAAAATTAAGATCCATGCAATATTCACAGAAAAATTTACGAAAATGTCGAAAACGTCCTATCTCGCAGTATTAAAGTGAAAAAAAAAATCCTGGATCCGCATCTTTATCCAGATCCGCACCAAAAGTTAATGGAGTCTATTCTAGGCCAAGGCCCATTCATTTACCAAGTTTCGTGGAAATCAGTTCAATAGTTTTTGTGTAATCTTCCTCACAAACCAACCAACAAACAAACAACCGGACAGGGGTGAAAACATAACCTCCTTGGCGGAGGTAATTAGGCTCTCAGTGCGGTGATGTATGTCGTATTTATTCTGGCTACACACAGACGATTTTATTTTATTCAGCTTATGAATGATCTGTAGTACAGATAAAAGGCTTAACCGAGATATTTTGTAACCTAATAAGAGCTAGAGGTCGTTCCTAAATTGAGTAAATCGTCTAACAGTGGTCAAAACATAATGAAAAGGACGTCTCCCTAATTGAAAGGAGTTAGCATGGAGAAATATTCATTTGAGATTTATGCTGTGTTTCATAAGGCTCATAGGACTCGTAGGGTATGTTGTAAATGGTTTTAGGCTATATTTAATAATATGATTTAGGAGAGAGAGAGAGAGAGAGAGAGAGAGAGAGAGAGAGAGGGAGAGAGAGAGAGCAGAAGAGTGTGTATGAGACATTATATAT
>JAGKTI010018501.1:0-17653 GCA_018397915.1 Birgus latro | reverse complement strand
CCTTGGAGAGAGTTCCAACATACCTGACCTCTTCCTTACAACTAATCCTTCAATTTACACTGTCAATCTTTTCTCTGCATTTTCTCCTACAGTCGCAACCTTATCACCTTATCCTGTCCTACTGCTCCTGAAAGGCCTGTGGATCTTCCCAAGAAGCAGCGGCTATGGCACTTTGGAACTACTTATTTGGATGCCCTCTGGCAATACTTCTTGGATTTTCTCGGGAATGACTATTGCTTTCATGGTCGAGAGCCATCTGAATATGCTTTCATATTACGGAGGTTATTCTCTCGGGCATGGAAGAATACATTCATTTCTCTTATCCTGTGACTAATGTAAAAGAGAAAAAGAAAAAAGTTTAATCATGCTTGTTCCAATGCTATCCACAACAACGAGAAAACATATAAAAGGTACTGGAGCCAACCCATCTCTGATTCTTATCATCTGTTTTGTTTCTGCCCTGATTTGTGCCAAGTCTGTTCTTCGCTTTGCTGAAAATAATTTCATTCGTTTCAAATGCTCTGAACTCTCCAACTGAAATTCTTCCTGATCCTTCTGACACCTTGCTAAAAACATTCCTAACAACTTTACCTCATCGTTGTTCCCTCCTCTTTTCCAAACTGATGGCTCTGTAACTGTTTCTTCTATTGATACAGCAGAACTCTTTGATCAGACCTCCTCCCTAAATTCCACCTTAGATGATTCCGGTGCTGTTGCTCCACCCTTCCTCCCTCTGACATCCTCATTGCTGACCGTAAACTGTCTTCAATTGATGTATTTTCTGTCATCACTGGCCTCAATATTAACATGGCATAATGGGCTTGATGAGGTCCCTCCTGTTGTCTTCAAGAACTGTGCTTCTGTACTTTCACCCTGCCTAGGCAAACTCTTTCGCCTTTGTCTGGCAACTCGTGCCTTTCCTTTTTGCTGGAAGTTTGTTCACATTCAGCCTGTCTCAAAGAAAGGTGACCATTCCCAGCCCTCCCTCTGACTATCGCCCAATTGCTTTAATGTCCTGTATTTCAAAAGTTTTTGAATCTGTTCTACACAGATATTTTAAGGCACCAGTCCTATTACAACTTTCATACCAATCGTCAGTATAGGTTCCGCCAGAGATGATCCACTGACGATCTTCTCACCTACCTGTCAGACTTCTGGTCATCCTTCTTTCAGGACTTTGGCGCAAACTTTGCCATTGCACTTGACATCTTAAAGGCTTGCGATTGAGTCCGGCATAAATCATTATTTTTCAAACTGCCCTCTTACAGTTTCCGTCCTTCTATCTGTGCCTTCATCTCTAGCTTCCTTTCTGGTCGTTCTATAGCCACTGTTGTAGACGGCCACCATTTTTCTCCTAGAGCTATCAATAATGGTGTTCCTCAGGGCTCTGTCCTATCACCAACTCTCTTCCTTCTATTCATCAATAGCCTTCTAAGCTGTACATCTGCAGTAACCCTAGCCATTCATACACTGATGACCACCCTTCACCTTTCCACTTCCTTCCCTCAGCGCCCATCTCAGCAGTCACTTCGATAAACAAGGGAAGAGGCTATGGCACACTTAATGTCTGATATGGCTTATGTCTCTGATTGAGATGAAAGATATTTTGTTGTTTTTAATGCTTCAAAAACTCAGTTCTTACTTCTTTCAACCCGTCAAAATCTTCCTCAGGAGTATCCTTTAATTTTAAACAATATCCAACTCAATCCTGCATCATCTTTAAACATACTTGGGGTTTCGATCTCTTAGGATTCATCTAGGAAGATCATATTACTTCTCTTGTAAACTTTGCATCCTAGAGATGAGGTGTGCTAAACCGACTCCGTACCTTCTTTACCCTTGCACAGTTGTTGACTCTGTACACGGGTTTTATTTAGCCCTGAGTAGAGTACAACTCTCATGTGTGGGGAGGCTCCCCACATACAGCTCTTCTCAACAAAGTAGAGTCAAATGCTTTTCGTCTTATTAACTCTCCTCCTCTTACTGGTTCCCTTCAACCTCTGCATCTTCGCCCCACTGTTGCATCTTTATCTCTTTTCTATCACTCCTTCAATGGTCACTGCTTCTCTAAACTGTCTTCTTGCATTCCTCCACCACTATAGCAGGTGCGTAGAACCCGTCTAGTAACAAACTCTGATGCCTTATCCTGTCCAACTCTCTAATACAAGAGTTAACCGTTACTCCCAGTCCTTTATGTATGCAACAGGTCAGCTCTGGAACTGTCTACTTCTGTCTTTATTTCTTACTGTCTATGACTTCCAGTTTTTCAAATGCAGTGTTTCCACCAAACAAATAAATATCTACCTATTCTGAGTGGTCTGGAATAGTTACCCCTCCCATAGAAAACATCTCCGGAGCCTGGCTTAAGAGAATACAGTACCAAGGTGAGGGTACTTTCACCTGTACCGGCATTTTTAAAATCAACTGAGCACTTTCTGATTTTTCGATGTTTTTCACAAAAAGCGGAGGTTTTAGAAAAAAAAAACTTTCAAAAATCTGCAGGGATCGGGGGGGGGGGGGGCATTGGCGAAAAATCTTCCGGGATGCAGAGGGTTAAAAGCACGAAAAAGGGAAGGCCCCAGGAGAAGATGGAATAGTAGCAGATTTACTGTCGGGAGCAGAAGCAGAAATACAAAACAGGGTCACCCACTTATTTACTCAGTGTATAAAGAAGTAGACAATTCCTAAAACATGGTGTAATGCAATAGATCGACTACTGATCATCTACACACAATGAATCATATATCTGAGAAAACTACAGAATATAATAAACCACTGTGCTTAGTTTTTTTTTTATTACGAAAAGGCTTTTGACTCAGTGGAGGACATAGCAATTATAAAATCACTGCGAAAACAAGGAGTAAATGAGAACATTGTAAAACTGCTCGAAATCTCATATGATTAGGGAACTGCTTCAGTTAAATTACATAGAAACTCGGACAAAATTTAGACTGAGAAGGGCGTGCGTCAGAGAGATACAAGTTCACCAAAATTACTAACAGCATGGCGAGAAAGTAGTTTCAGAGAGCAAGACTGAGAAAACAAAGGAGTAAACAAAGATTGAGAAAACCTAAACCATTTAAGATTTGCAGATGACATTGCCCTAGTCTCAGCAACAGCAGAGGCATTGCAAGAGATGTTGAATGGCCTAAATAGAGAATGTCTCAAAGTAGGGCTAAAAATGAATCGGAGTGAAACTACGTTTAATTCAAATACACCAAAGAACGCCATTAGAATAAGCGAAGACATTCTTGAAGAAGTCGAGGGGTACAATTACTTGGGACAATTACTAAAACTGACGAAAGACCATGAGAGCGAAGTAAACAGACGCATTGCAAGTGGATGGAAAACTTGTGGTAACCATAGAGACATCATGAAATGTAGCTTGCCAATATGTATGAAATGAAGAGCATATAACAAATGTATAATTCCAGCTATGACGTACGGTTGTGAGACCTGGAAACTGACAAAATTCATAGAAAATCAACCAATCCGTTCTAAAGAGCAGTGGAAAGGTCAGTGTTGGGAATATCCTTAAGAGACAGGAGAAGATCAACTTGGGTGAGAAAGCAAACTAAAGTCAAAGACATTATTGAAGTTATAAAAGAACAGAAATGGAGGTGGGCAGGTCATGTAGCAAGAATAACGAATAACCGATGGAGGATGAAGCTGACTGACTGGACCCTGAGAGATTATAAGCGTAGCAGAAAAAGGCCAGACAGGTGAAGAGATGAGACAGAGAAGTTTCCTGGCAAAAAGTGCAGAGATTGGCTCAATCAAGGAACCGAGAAGATAATACTAGACTAACTCAACCTATGTTAGCCTTCCCTAACCTAACCTAATATAATCTAACCTAACAGCCCAATAGAATCTAACCTAACAGCCCAATATAATCTATCCTAATTTAAACTAAACAAGCATAACCTTGCGTACCCTGATCTGCTCTAATATAACCTAGTCTAACCTAATCAAGGCAACCTTGATCTTATCCAAAGCTCATTTGAACTTAATCTGACTCATCCAAATCTAACACAAACTAGCCTAAATTAGCCCGACCAAAGTCTAATCTAACGAAAAGCGAACTTAGGTAACCAAACCAAACTTAAGCGAAGTTATCCCTACCTAAGAGAAAAAAAAAATGAAAACCGATCAAAGCATCCACACCGTTCATCGTTCTGATCCCTCGGCTAAGGGGTGCTTATAATTTAGCAACTCAGCGATAAATTGTTTGCTACAATGTCCGAGTCCAGTGTTCAAGTATACACCAGTTTTCCTTTCGATGCCTATGCCTGTGCCTTTGCATATCCCACGAACAGATGCCGCTATGAATCTCTCATTTTTTTTATTCTCATCGTAATGTTCAAACTTCTTAGCCCACCCCCTCTCTGTGCATACCCAGTCTATAGCCTAATTCACCCCCACTCACTCGCTTTCTCATTTACCCTCATCCTTCTCACCCACTCCCATCACCTCCACCCTAAACCACCCCATCTCTAGCTAAATTCACCCTCACCCAGTTCTGTTCTCTCTCACCCACATCCACCCTCACCCTCCCTCCCCACCCACCTTCACTCACTCCTACCTTCACCATCTCCCTACCGTCTCCACCTCCACCTGTCCTCACCTTCCCTCACCAGTCACCCATCCTCACTTACCACCACCCCTACTCTCACTTACCTCCCACCCTCATTATCCTCCTCTCCAACCCCACCTGTACTTCCTCCCATCCTGACATTCACCTTCCCCCACCCCACCCAAACCTTTTTCAACCCACCCTCATCCTTATTCACCCCCGATCTCACCCTCCTGTATTCAGCCTTAACCCTTCACTACCCAAACCACACCCTCCTCCAATTCACCTTCACCCTACCATTCTCAATCTTACCCATTTCCCAACCCATTCTCACTCATCTTCCACATCCTCACGCACACCCACCCGTCTCACTCTCACCGTTTCCGTACCTGCAGTTGACAGGCATCAGTTTATGTGATACTAGAGGTGCCTCCTAAGTTTAAGAGAAACGCCGGGTTATAGCAAAGTAAAAGGTAAACTCCCCAGCCCTAGGACGTCATTTGCTTCTTATGCTTTCTTTCTCCTGGTGATTTTATTCACCTTAGAATACACTTTTTTCGGGCAGGAAAGGTTCCATATGGCGATCAGCAACCCATGCAGTACAAGAGGTAATACAGACTCGTTTGTAGGTAACAAGGTTAAACTAAACTAATCAGTCTTAATAGTAAAGGCTTAAGCTCAAGTAAATTCTGAAATACGATCCCAGAAGGTGTTGTTATGCTACCTGTGGAAAAACTTTGTTCCCTGTGTCTGCTTATCTGAGACATTCCAGGAGAATCTGTGGACATGTCACCTCTGGGAATTGTGCGTTGTCTGGGAATTGTCTTTGGAATCACACACACACACACACACACACACACACACCAACTACGAAAACTAGATCCGAAAATTGTTCATCAAGAAAAACTCGCTGCAACTTTTCCTCACGCAAATCTTTTTGCAGATTACACCGGAGGACACGCTTTTGATTTGGTTTTTGCCACTGATATACTTATGCAGTAGTATTATTTATATCTCCAGTTCGAATCGTCTCTCGTATCTCCTAAAGTTACAATTTGATCGACACACTCTTCTTTTATACAGATAAGGGCATTTCACTCTTCATAATGTTACTCTGTTTACCGAGAGCCCCATCTTCACATGAGTTCGGCATCATAACCTGGAATTATCTGAAATGTTTTCTCTACTAATCGGTGCCTCTCATATTTTTCCAACACTTGACATCATTGCTATGTGCTGTACTAAGCTAATCTGCCTCCAATCTAATCTAAACAATCCAAGCCAAACCAAATCAAACCAAGACAAGCCCAACTTACCCTAATCCTACCCAAACGAATCCTAACCAATCAAAATCAAACAAGATACACCAAACTTAACCAAACCAAACGTAACCTTTTCAAACTCAACAACAGTTACCCTTACCCATCCTCACTTAACGTAAAACAAGCGACACCAGAGTGAAGTAAACAATTCTTACTTACTGTAAAGCAAAATCTAGCCAAACATATCCCAACTTAGCACAGTCTAAGCTATGCAAATATAATCGTCGGTAACTAGGTCAGACCAAACCAAACGAAATCGAACCAGACCTATCCTAACCAAACCAAACTAAACCTAACCTAAATTGACGTTACGTAACCTACCCTAACCAAATCTAACAGAGCCAGACCGACTGCAGCCCAACTCCTCGAAAGTGGTGTTATCAAAGCGAGGAAATTCTGACCTCGGCATAAGAAATTAAGTGAGAGCATGTGAACCACGGACAACTCAAACACTAACAGTCTGGAAGTTCAGCCCAACGATAAAACTGGGAGAGGAGGAATTTGTTTTTCAGTGTAAGGATAAAACTGGGGGGAAAAAAGCGTTTACATTCTTGAGAACGATCACATCGGGTTGAGTTCCGGTAGTCTGTGTGTGTGTGTGTGTGTGTGTGTGTGTGTGTGTGTGTGTGTGTGAGAGAGAGAGAGAGAGAGAGAGAGAGAGAGAGAGAGAGAGAGAAACTCAAATTTTTTCTTTCCAAACCTTTAATCTCTTCCAGTCTCTCTTCATCCCGACATCACCTTTGCCATTTTCCCCTCGTTGATACCCATTTCCCCAGTACATATCTCCCCTGCGCCCCTTCTCCTAATATCTCTAATACAATACATATAACGTATGAGTATAATGTACGTACATACACACACTCCAGGGATGATTTAGTGTGTGTGGTATTGTATGATCTTAGGACAGAAACGAACATAATATAACAGCGTTGTTTGCCGAATACCATTAGAGTATACGTCCTGTTAACATTAAGGTGTTGCAAGAAGGAGGGATTTTAACTAAAGATTAAGAAACTCTTATGTTCCTGTGTTCCCTTGTAGAGTTAAAACGTGCAAAAAGCAGATATTGCATAGCAGGCTAACACAGGACAGTAATACTATACTACGACTGACATAGCATTGCTTATTTTCGTATGCGGTGAAGATAACGTGGATGGTGAACAGGAAGGAAGAGATTACACCATTTAAGATGGTTCATTCATTTACACTGAATATCCTAACCGGTGAAAAAATGGCATGTAAATTAGTACTAGACACTACAACCAGCCATTTCGTGACACACACACACTATATTTCTAGTTTAATTTAGTATGGAGGCGTGTAGAATATTACCCCAGAATTATAGTTTTCAATAAGCAATGATAAAGCTACTGAAACTTAAATCATTTCAGTAACAAATAATAATCTGCAAGAAGTTGCTTGGAGAAAATTACCCCCTCAAAGAAAGAAAAGAGACAAAAAGAAAAAGAAAAAAGCTTTTCATCATTAACGTCTCCAAGGATAAAAGCGACATTATCCAGCTCAGATTTTAATATGAAGAAAGAAGGCACTTCTGATTAAAGGATCATCAGGCAGCGGGAAGGGTAAAACTGAAGTGTGTGAAGTGCTGGCCGGCGGAGAGAGGAGGGAGGAGAGACTAGGATGTACTTGTACAGTATAGGAGGAGGAATATGGCGGCAGTGAGAACTACCAGGAACATAAGAGAAGGTGGGTGAAAAGGCCTAGATTATGGATGAGAGAGAGACAGACACACAGACACACAGACAGAGAACAATGTAAAATAAACAGTTACGGTATGAGATGGCAAGTTAGCGTAAAGCTATTAGAAAAATCAATACATACCTAAAACTAGAAAGCACTCAGATATCGCATAACTCCGTCAATGCCATTGCCATTAAAAGGGATCAGGATCAGGACCCGTGGAGGTATTGAGCGGAATACATAGGATCCTGATCCGCCTCAAAATTTAATCAATTGTTCTTTTGATTCCGGCAAGAAAATCTTGGTGAATACGTAACCTGCAACTTCTTTGGCGGAGGTATTACTCTGCGCTGACTCTTAACCCTTAATGGTCTCAGAGATTTAAAAAAAAAAATAATAAAGCCACGACCTACGTCATCACCGCAGACTGCAGCCCAGCATTGTGGTGCTTTCATCGCCTCTTCCAACGGAGGTGGAGAAGGTTACGTTTTCGCCCTTAATTGTCTCTTTGTCCAAGAGATATCACCTTGTGTCACTGCTGGGTTTCACTGAAATTTTGTGGACATGTGAATAATGAGTCAAGGAAGAGTTAATTAAATTTTAGTGGTGATCTGATTAAAACAAACCCAATTTACTGATTGACTGAAATATAAAAAATATGTCGGATAATAGTCCAACAAGGATGTGAAAAATAATCTTCGATTAATGAATTTTATTTGAGAGACTGTTCCCTTCGTTGGAATCTTGTGGCAACATACTCCAGGCGAAGGTTTGTAGGTAATGCTGAAGTATCTTTTGATTCTTTGCTCAAAGTGAGAAACAGCAGAGATCAAGATGTCCGGAATGCTGATTTATCCCAAAATATTTATATTCCTTGGGTTGTGTTGGCAATATTAATCCACAAGGAAAATAATATTGCACCTCTAGTATTTGCACTCCAGCTTCAAAACTAAGTACGCTACAGACATGACCTTAAATATTCCTTTATTTTATTATCCTGTGAAAAGAATTGGTGTCCTTATGCCTCTTCCCGGTAACTTTGCCCGCTTATATTGTGGCCATAACACTGATATGAAAGGGCAGATAGAGAGGAAGACTGAGAATAGCCCAGGAGCATTAAGGATACACCTGGAAAATAATTCGAGAAAGCTGATTTTTTTTTTTTTTCATGAAAGCTCCACAGAAAACTAAGTCAAAATCAAGAAACATTCTAGAAATTCCACAGAATCTATCCGTGTGGGACGAAAACTTCAAGATGACCACCATCGGCATTGGGCGCATCTTTAGCTTAGCGACTAAAATACACACTTGGCCATGTAATACCTCCTTTTATGGGTTTTAAAGAGTTATAAATCCACTTCCGCTTTTATACTAAGAATTCTGTCACTGAAATACACAGATAACGTTCAGCAAACGCAAAAAAAATGGACATCTGAATTTATAATTTTCTTATAAAATTGTAAACTAGATTATACTGCATCAGATGTTTTATTTTTCAGGCTGGATACAGACTGAAGTGTAGAGGCAGAACTACATAGATGGACAGAAGACAGTGTGAATGGGACGAGATGGCAGCACAAGAACAGTGTGATATCTGTGATTTTTGCGATAAGCCAGTCACCTCTGACCGAAGTACTGTCACAGAAAGAGGCCTACCCAGCATATTGAACATTAGTGCTAAACCGAGGGATGGACTTGATGAAAAGCTAGAGTCTAAAGTGTTGCCAGTTCCGGTTCATAAATGGTGCAAAGAACATTACATCAAGCCATCATACATCAAAAAACGGAAAAGGGAGTCAGAAGCATCGGAGAGGCAAGTGCATAAGAAAATCACCTTCCGTTCATAGGCCATTATCTTTAATATAACACAAGACTGTCTGTACTGTGGGAAATATGTGGACTATAGTAAGATCGCCAAATCACCAAAGGACCAACGTGAGGCGACTCATGAAGCAGCAGCAACTGAACTATTATCATCCGTTGCAGCCAAGGCGATGGAGCGTGATGATAGTACGGGAGAATCTGTATGTACACGCATTCAAAATGTTGGTGATCTTGTGGCAGCTGAGGCCAAGTACCACCATGACTGTCAAATCTGTTTTCATGATGGGCAAGGGCTTCAGAGGAAACCAAGGGGGAGGCCTTCTGGGTCAGTCGACACCACAAAACAACATGCATTCCTGAAACTCTGTGAGCACATAGATAAGAGTAATGAACATCAGTTCTTCATCACAAAACTACAGTCATTAATAAGAAAGTACTCTGATGATGGTGAATGCTACTTTACCAAGTGCTTGAAAGATAAGTTACAAGACCACTACAGAGATAACATGATAATGACATGTGGCAATGGGAAAGACACCATATACACATTTCTAGATGAAAGTAAGAGCACACTAAGGGAGAATTACAAAGCAACAGGTCTGACACCAGAGGATGTTATAGACATGGCTGCATCACTTATGGATGACCAAATGAGAACCATCATGTATGACACATCTAAATATCCAAATTTTCTGACATCTGCAACAGTGATCATATGATGTCAGAACTTCTGGTACGTTCACTATCTCGGCTGATCAAAAGTAAGCGCCGTCAGATAGGAATAACACACAATATAACGAGTGCAGCACGTCCCAGCTCTTTCGTATCACCAATTATATTGCCGATATCCGCATACATCAATATTTTGTATTTGACAATGCAGACATTAACATTCGCACATTAACTGGACATGGAAAATGGCATACTATGAGTGGCATTGCTAGCATCATCCCTGGAAAGGACTATGCTGAACCACAGCTCCCTCGTTCAACCACAGTACGGTCAGCTGCTACTGTTGGTCTATATTCTGAGATATCACTCAAGAAATACAGAAAACCAGCAGTTCCAGGTCTCAAACATGTACTCACTGGCTATCAAGAACCACCAATCCTCAACCTGGTAAGTCTGAAGTTAGCAACTGTGCTGAATAATATGGGGCTGATCTAGCTATTTTGTGTCCGATTCTAAGCAGTGTTCATCGTGAAGTGAGTTCAGTCAGACACGGAGAGTTTGCTATAAACAGCATTGAGATTATCCCATTCCTGAGCCATAATCCTAATCAACTACGCACTACTTACTCGGCTGTCGCTTACGCACAAATAATAACTGAAAGTTGGGTGTGTCTCCAGTAACATATGATGAGCCTTTCTACATTAAAATTGTTAAAATAGCCCAATCTTCTCCAAACCTCACCAAACTCATAAAAAATAGGCGGATTCCATCTGATTATGTCTTACATGGGAGCAATGGGTAACATCATGATTGGCAGTGGTTTGCAAGGGCAGTGGGAAACTGTCTATGCACCTAACTCAGTAAAGCAAATGTTGACAGACCAAGCATACCTCGTGCTCTACCTTCACATGTGATTTCTGCCGCCTCGGTCGTGTCTGAGATGTTTGATACACCAAACTGTTTGAATGGAGTGAACCTGAACGAACTCAGAATCCTACATGAGATGCTCCTAAAAAAGGAATGCCCACAAGACAATGTTCTCCATAAACATGTTGTAACTCGACTTATTCAGATCTTAAATGGTCTTGAACAGGAATTATCTCTGAACAGTAAAACTGGGAAACTATGGACTGAGCACATGAAAATGGTGTGCATTTTGCTGCTCCATGCTGAACGCACTGGTGATTGGGAACTACAGATGTTTTGCAACTCAAAGATGATCCCTGTCCTTCATATGTAAATTGTGCTAGACTTTACCTAGACCAGGTGAAGCAGCTAACCTGATGGGCAAGGAGCAGTGTGAGAGGTACACAATTCGTGGGTACTGGACCATCAGAAGAACCCACAGGTTCTGGACTGGAGGCTTCACTAACCACACAATTGAGCAGGTGTTGATGCGAATGCTGAAGACACATGGAGGCCTAGCACATGGCTGTGGCATTATTGGCAGTACACAGTCCAAGATGGCCCATGTCGAGCCACAAACAGTTCCTGTTTGTGAGTCACTAGAGGCTTTTTGTGGCCTATAGAATATTCTCAGACAGTCGACCAACACACAGATCTCAGGCCTAATTCATGCCCAACTGATGGAGAAGATATTGAGTCTCCATGCCAGAATTGTAACCATAACTAGTTATGACACAAAAAAAATATTTTATTTAGAAGTAGTTAAATAAATGCTGCTGCCAAAAGTTAGTGCTGGTTGTTGACATTAGATGTGTTGAATTTACCATATTGTTTAAAATGGTACATTACCTTGATCATATCTTGAACATACGTCAATAAATCATTGAAATAATGGTAACAATGGTTTTCTTATACCCAAAAACCCTTAAAAGAGGTAATACATGACCATCTGCGACTTCTGGTTCCAAAGCCATATAAGCGTCCCATGCCGTTGGCGGCCATCTTGGATTATCGTCCCACACGGCCAGCTCTTGTGCAGTGTTTAGAATGTTGAGGACTTCGACTTAGCTTGCTTCCAAGTAGCTTTCCGGAAAAAATAAGCTTTCTTGAATTTTTTCCCCCGGATCCCTTTGAACTGAGCTAATGCTCCTGGCCTAGAAGGGGCTGGGAGGAAAAGGCGAGGATTGAGAAAGGTCTGGGGGGAGGAGACAGCTGGAAGTCTGCAGCCCTTGCCAGTACTGAGAAGTCACGTTTGTGGCACAACATTCTTATCACACATTGAATGCAAACAAACAAACAAACAAAAGTGAAGTAGCGGGAGGGAAAGAAAATCGATTTAGAAAAAAAAATGAACACATTTCGAAAAGAAACTAGGAAATAAAATTAAGTAACTGTACCTGTAATTAATGTACTCCTAATATTAGGAATGAACTTAGAATAAACCGTCAGGAATATCTGTAGCGAAAGGAACATTTGGAATTTGTATAATTATTGCCACGGCAGCCATGTTATATAACGGGTGCCAAGAACCCAATGTGGGTGTCGAACTGAACATAGTTCTTTATCGCTGCCGTAAAATTCTGTATACTGTGAATAATTCTCAATAAAGAAGCCACTCAGATTTGCATCTCATTATCTGCCTTACTGAATTTTAAAGTGCTAACAACATGCCGATATTTCACAAGATAAAAACGCCAAGAACAAGAATGTTGTGTCTATAGAAATGAAATAAGTTCAGCGTCCTGGGATGTGACAGGTGGGCTGCGTGTCATGGCAGCCACCAGCCAGTGAGGCCGCACCTGAAGCCAGTGTGGCTATCACCTCTCTGTTGCCTCTCTCCTGTAACCCATTAAGTGTGATACCTTGTTGTGGGGAGATTACGGAAGCCTGCTACAAACACTCCACTTCGAAAAATCTTTTCAAAGCTAAATGAAACCATCCGAAAATAGCAATGACAACCTTTAAAAAAAAAAAAAAAAAAAAAAGGCGTTCCCACACTCGATAGGTTAGAGAAAATAATGCGGTCAGTCATAAATATACTTTTGATGGTGTAGTGGTCAGAACACCTCAGTGACGGTATTGCGTAGCTACGATCACCTGTAGGTGTGAATGGAGTACCAGCATGGAAGTAATCTGGTTATGTACCCCATAGTGTACTGACCCACGGTAACCTAGCCTCGGACTCCTACATATCGAGGAGCGTAATTTGGCACTGACTGATATCACTGTAATTTTTGCGACTTCCAGTGAAATAATGTTATCATTTTTTTTCGAAACTAAAATAATCCAGTCAGCTCTTTCAGTCCGATGCCGTCTTGTTCCATTGCATTCTTGATATATACAGACGACTTTAGTATAATTAACATATTTCGTACTCAAGCGCCAACAATTCGAACAGAATACTTTGTAAATAGTAAAAATAACATGATTTATCACCGCAGTAAAGGGTCATTACAATCTCTATTTATCAATCAGGAGAGTAAGGGGCCGGGTCTAAGATACTCAGTCTCCACATTAAAGGCGAGTGTTACCAGCCTCGCATACCCCTGTGTGGCATTATGGAAGGAAGAAATATCTCTCGTATGTAAACCTATACGGGGTCCATCCAGTTGAAGAGCCTCAATCCAGCAGACCACCAGGCGTCCTTTGATTATATAGTCACCACCCAGCGTACGGAATTTTTTCATGGGTTACAGGAAACCATTTGGCTTGTCGTTTGGTACAGAGTAGATGGTGTTGGCCCTACCTAATACCACACACACACACACACACACACACACACACACACACACACCACGTCCACCATTTTCGCGGCTGCCTAATCTGCCCGCCATAAAACTGTACATGGTTTTTTCTTAAACTAACAAAGTCCAATTACTTTCACGGAAAGCAGTCAGAGGATTTACGCAACAGAATAACGCCACCTCTCAGCTTATTCCATTTTTCATTACATTTTTTCTTATCTTCTTTGCTTCACTTCCCTCTCTCTCTCTCTCTCTCTCTCTCTCTCTCTCTCTCTCTCTCTCTCATCACTATGTTGTGTTACCCGTTAATGCACATTCACCAAGCGTGATTAATGTAACCACTTCTATTTGTGTCCCGAGAGGAATGTTTGCGCTTGAATTTGGCGTTCACATAAACAACTCAGCAAACGTAGTGAGGATGGCTAGATTGTTTATGCGTAGTCATCATCATCAGCAGCAGCAGAAGCAGCATCCACACTTTTCTCACCCTTGGATAGAGTGAAGTGGATCAAGTAAGAAAAAAAAAAAGAAAATGAGAATCATATCATATTCTAACCAGCTGAAAGGACCACACTCTCATTCACTCACCATTCAAGCTCCAGGAATCCTGACCACACTCATTCACTCCCCATTAAAGCTCCCGGAATCCTGACCACACTCTCATTCACTCCCCATTCAAGCTCCCGGAATCCTGACCACACTCTCATTCACTCCCCATTAAAGCTCCCGGAATCCTGACCACACTCATTCACTCCCCATTCAAGCTCCCGGAATCCTAACCCCTCTTCACAGGTTCAAGCATCCACACTTAAGCGCTTCACATCACCTGTCGGAGTCATGGGCGTTAACACTGTCTCTGTTCATGGTAATAGATTATGAGACGGTATATGACGACTTTTGGAGCCCACTGATGAGAGCCTCGGACACCAACACTTTTTCTGGATTATACAGGTGGTTCTTGTATACAGCTCGTCTTCCACTGTGCTGGCCGGTTTTTTGCGTATTACGGGGACGATTTATTAATGATATCAGCGTCTATCCTGCATCGTTCCTTCCCTTCCTACTCCCACTGCCACACCCACTCCCACAACAGTAACCTGTGCCGTCCCCAAATCACATGAGACAGCATCAGGCGAGTTCTGGGGGAGTGGTTTTTATTGATCACTTTGACAGACTAATAACATGAGCGATATTACTGTCTGCACCTGTTCATTGATTCTGAGCGCCTCTGTCAATCCTTCTTTCTTCGAACTGCTCTTGAACATCAAGTGAATTTGCGGAAGACTAGCAAGCGAGTAAATTTGATCATGATGTTAACTTGCCATTTTTATCCTAGCTTTTATTTGGCCCTTAAAAAATGAATACTTTATTAACCTTTTACAGTGCATTACTATATAAATTACTTTTGTTTTCGACAGAAGGGCTTTACTGAGATAAAGAGTTTCTCAATATGTAGAAACGAAACCAAGGTCTGTCTACCTTCAATTTATCCTCTCTGTATATAATGCATTAAAGAATCGTGGGCGGTATGTATCAACAACACGATGAGAATGTGGCGGATGTGAAGTAGCCGTACTGAATCATACCGAGCTCCCTCAACATTCAGAAAAACCCAAAAGGAGAATGGCATTAGAGTGTGGATATCGCAGTCGTTCTAACATGCCAACGGCTGTGCGTGGGTTGAGCATTTTTATAATTACGAAAACCAGCTGGTAAGTTAGAGACAAAGGCGAAAGAAGCGAAAGGATTTATATATTTGACAGTACATTCCCAAGCACTGACTTGTCTCGGCTCCTTGATGATATTTCATTAACCGTACCCTCATTATGCTACTTCGCTGAATTGGGCAAACTTTGGCTGTCCGGACGTTGCTACTCCTCACCCTGCACTAGGGTGATGATGATGATGATGATGATGATATGTTACAGGGGAACTGAAAGTATTGATTACAGCAGGAGTTTCTGTGCGTTTGTGTGTTGGGGGGGTTGTCTATGTGCGTGAACATGTGTGTGTGGGTGTGGGAAGATAGAATGTCGTGTGTGTGTGTTGGGGGTGCGCCCGCTAGTGTCCGTGTGTGTATGAGCTCGATATGAGCAGGTACAAGATGTTAAATAGCTAAGTTTCTGTTTCCAGGAATCCCAACCAACATTTTATGAGCTCGCTCCCTCCTCTCTCTTCCGTAAAGTACGATATATATCGTTCAACCTCTTGAGTTCTACTGAATGACAGCCTCAGTTTTGCTGAAATGTGAAAAAAAAAAAAAAAAACGGAAATATACACCCGATACTCAATTCTCTCACTTTCCCTTCACTCAGAGTCATTTCAGTGATCTGTCTCGAGCTGCTTGAAGGGGACGTCTTCCTGTGGTGGCACCGATATATCCAGGCTGCTTCGATGGCTGGCTGTAAAAATGTCCCTTGACTATTTCCCTATCCCTCAAAAGCTGGATGGTGGACCGCAGGAGGGCATCTTATGTCTTGCAGTCCACCGGGTTCACGTTTGGAAAATATATGAGGCCACAACAACAACAACCTACAGTATGTCAAGCTTCATCTCATCAAGAAGTGTTTGAAAGGGGAATAATTTTTCCGCAAAAGCGAGATTTTTTTTTTTTTTTTTTTTTAGAATTAGAGAAAAAAAAAGTTGGAGACATAAGAAGAGTGAAGTGAGAAGTGATAACAATTTCTAATGAACACAAAAGATCTGGAGAAATTATAGTGCAAAATCGTAATATTTAATACTGATGATCTAGGGGCAGTGGTGGAAAGACCTGGATGCGTGACGTAGACTTTGATGATGGTGGAGTCACTGGACGTGATAGGAATGGAAAACAGGAGGAATTATGCTCAGATATCCCAGTAGAGTTTACTTGTTGCCACTTCTGCATGGGACGTTGGTATTATACTGTACATGAATAACACCACAATTCTCGTAACGGTAATGGCACTCGCGTGTTTCGAGCTTTAGTGAGAAACAAAAGACGACGATGATGATGACGACGACGATCCTCACCGCCAGTTATTTCAGGATGTGTATACATATTCTCACATTTAAACAGTTCTCAACATTATGAGATCAAGACATGGGACGGTGAGAAAGCACTTACAGGAATGTTACTGCGTTAAAAAATACCGTGAATCGATAGTACTAAAACACAATTGGTCAAGAAATGCTGGGGGTGAAGGGGGGGGGGGGAGTATACGGTTAGTTGAGTTCGTCACAGTGTATTCATCAAGGTGATACACCAGAAGATTAGCACAGATGAGAGACAATAGCACATAAATTGGGTGAATAAAATCTAGTGTTGTAAAGTGCAGTCCACCATACTAGGGAAAGCACCATACTAGGGAAAGCCATTGTAATTTATTGAATGCGGAGGCATCTCTAGTAGCGGCTATGTCCTTTCTGTCACTCATTAGTGATTTTAGGAAGCTCTCTGCTTCACTTCCGCAAATTTGTAGCGACTGTAGCGATGCCAAACCTCACCAAGGGCGAAGGGCCCTGGAGCTCGCGTATGCATGTTTTTTTTTTCTTTTTCCTTTTCCTTTTTAATCTCAAGAACTATGGGCATAGGTTTAAAGGCTCGTTCCCTCAACCCCAGCAGTCCTTCAACTTATCATACACCTCCACATGTCACCAGTTTGGCACTAATACTCACCGTCTATAATGCATATGTGCTGGATCTTCTTCATTCTGGACTGATGCATTTTTTTTTTTTAAATGACGTCTCAAGTAAATGAAGGCATTATGAGCCCTGATGTTGAAAACAACTGTAAAAAGCACTTAGGAAAGGAGAGGCATGGGCATTTAATTTTTACGGATCTGGTGACGGCGTTTGGCAGTACTGACGGAGAAGGTTTTTGGCAAATGTTGCAGATGTAAGAGGAAGGAGGCAAATTTGTGCACTGTGA
>JAGKTI010018500.1:0-17654 GCA_018397915.1 Birgus latro | reverse complement strand
CCAGTAACAATAGCAGATTGTAGGAGTTAAGAGGTGCTGCTTACTACTAAGTTGTTAACTTCTTCAGCTCAAGGATGTCCTTTAAAGCACTTTAGTCTAATTAAATTATTTTATTATTCTTAACAGACACACCTTTGACTGCAGATGGTAAAAAAAAATTCTTAAACATTTAGTCCAAGAATGTCTTTCCCATTTTATTGTAATAATGCAAAACAGTTATATTTAGTAGAGGTGTCCATGGGCAGAAGCTAAAAACTCATCTTAACCACCCAGGGCTGGTAATTACTGCAAAATACTGATATTATCTTAGTCTAGCCTCACACCCCTATACCTCAAAGGGGATAAGATGGGACTGACTAGTTTGGTTTTTATCTTAGTGCTGAGAGGACAGAGCTATGGAAGATTGACCGTGTCATAAAGGCAATGAAAATGTTAAGAGGAATTGTGTAGCACTGTCTTTGTTATCTCAGTGTTGTCAGCTGTAGAAGTAGTTGTTCCCGTGGCAGTCTGGCCACACAGCCCCGAGTTCCTAAGGAAGGCCATGACTGAGACCGGGCTTTCCCACAGAGCTCTCAAGGAGTGTAAGTTGTGTTGTTGGCATAGGTGATTGTGTGCAATGCAGTCTTCCATAATGTGCTTAATAGTATGGGGTGCTGTGTTGCATCCTGGACAGGGATCAGCGACAGAGTCATCCAACTTCTTCTGATAACGTAAGAGGGCTGGATGATGCCGACATCTCAGCCTGGCCAGGTGGACCCTGTCTTCACCAGGGAGACAGGATTCAGAAGGGTTGATATCGGGAGGCCGTGCATGCAGCTGTGTGTTGTCTTTAAGTGACTGAATGGAGCAGTGAGTGATTTGAGTATGGATGTGCTTCTGGAAGCTGGTCTGAGGTGGGCGAGGGGGGAGAGATGATGGTATTTTTTTTTTATTTTTTTATGTGTCCAACTCTGGGCATAGGCTTCACAGCCTGCTATCATGGCCCAGCAGTCCTCCTACATACTATCACACACCTCTACATGTCACCACTTCGGTGCTAACACCCACTGTCCATACTGAATACATACTAGGGCTGTCTCATACAGGACTGGTGTATTGGTATTAGCGGGGGTATTTTTACGACATGTCGGCGGGTCTTCTGGTAGATCAGTAGAGCCTGATTTGCTGAATTTCAAATCCTTAAACTGTTCCCTGCCCCAGCGAGGATTCGAACCTGGGTCCGTGGGACTGCAGGCCACCTCTCTACCGATTGAGCCCCCGCATTTGTGAATGATATCGTGTTCTGGGTGTTGTTTTGATGTTCCTTGGTGTGTGTGGATGTGCTGCCATGTAGCGTAGTGGATGGTGTGGGTTTGTGGAGGCTGCGGCGAGAATTTGGGTGCCTTACATGTCTAGATGATCCTTGACTTTAAGGACTTTGGTTTTTTGGTGTAGGTGGTCTGTGGATGTAGTAGTTGTGCAGCCTGTGATTATTTTTAGGGCCTTGTTCTATATGGTCTATAGTGTGTTGTAGTGTGTTTTAGTGAGGTTAGAAGTCCAAGCAGGGCTTGCATAATTCATCACTGAATATATATATTGTTTGTATACTGTGGTGGTGGTTTCTTTGTTGTGTCCGTATGTTGTATGGGCAAGTGACCTCAAGGCACTGAGTCTTGGTGTTAATATATCTTTAATGTTTGTGATGTGAGATTGATGTATTGTCTATTACACCAAGGATTTTGGATGTGTGCATGTGTGTGTGTGGTAGGGGAGTGTTGTTTATGATGAGTTGTGGAATGTGACTGTGTTCTGCTGTCCAGTTTGTGAGAAGGGTCACTGTAGATTTGGCTGAGGCTATTTTGAGCCCGTTTGTGGTGAACCATTCGTGTAGTGCGTTGAGGTAAGCTAGGATGATGTATTTACCTAATTGTATTTACCTAATTGTGATATACAGGAAATGAGCTGTGCTCATGGGGTCCCGTCTCTTTTTCTCATTAAGTCAAGCTTTGCTTTAAACTCGTTTACGTTTTTAGACTGGACGATCTCTTTGTCCAATCTATTCCACAGGTCTATGCATCTATACGGAAAACTATATTTCTTGATGTCCTTCAAGCAGCGTGGCTTCTTCAGTTTCAGTCCATGTCCTCTTGTTGCTCTCTTATCCCATACAAACAGATCTTCTCTATCAATTTTATCTACTCCCATCATGGTCCTGAACACTGCAATCATGTCTCTCTCTTCTTTCTTCTAAGGATGGCAAATCCAGCCGTTCTAGTCTCTCACTGTATGACAGATCTGCCAGACTGGGGACCATTTTAGTTGCTGTTCTTTGTATTCTTTCAATCTTGTTTATATCTTTCTTTCTGTGTGGGGACCACACTACTGCTGCATATTCTAACCTAGGGCAGATCATGGCCACTATTAATTTTTTCATCATCTCTTCATTCATGTAATGAAATGCCACTCTTATGTTGGTCAAGAGTTTATATGTCTCTCTAACTATTTTATTTATGTGCTTTTCAGGTGACAAACTATCTTGGACAAGCACTCCTAGATCTTTCTCTTCTCTCGCTTTTGTGACTGGTTCATTACCCATCATATAATTCAATGATGGTCTCTTGGTGCTTTTACCCATTTCCAATATTTTACATTTTTTTGGGCTAAATTTCGTTTCCCACATCCGGCTCCAGTCATGTATCCTATCCAGATCCTCCTGCAGCATATTGCAGTCCCCTTCAACCTCTACCTTCCTCAAGATCTTTGCATCATCAGCAAACAGACTTGCATAACTGTTCACTCCATCTACCATATCATTTATGTAAATCAGGAACATTACTGGTGCCAACACCGAGCCCTGTGGGACACCACTTGTTACTTCTCTCCATCCAGAAGTCACGTCCTTGATTATTGTCCTCATTTATCTGTCGCTCAAAAAGTCTCTCATCCATTCCAGGAGGTTACCCTTCAGTCCTCCTATATGCTCTACTTTCCACATTAGTCTCTTATGGGGTACCTTGTCAAAGGCCTTCTCCAAATCTAAATACACACAATCCACCCAACCGTCTCTCTCCTGTAGCACATCAATCGCTCTTGAGTAAAAGCTCGACAAGTTGGAAACATATGACCTTCCACTTGTGAAACCAAATTGACTTTCAGTCAAAATATTCATCTCTTCCAGATATTTTATCCATCTATCTTTCAGAATCTTGTCGCACAATTTTGCAGCCATGCTGGTTAGGGACACTGGTCTATAGTTCAGGGGTTCTTCTTTGTTTCCTCCTTTGTAAATTGGTACCACATGTGCTCTCTTCCATTCCCGAGGCACTTTCCCTTGTTCCAGCGAACACTCAATTAAACTGTGAATCTTATCTGCCAGTTGTTCTCTGCGTTTCTTCAGTACCCAATTTGAAATTCCATCCGGTCCTGGGGCTTTTCTTACATCTTGAGTTTCCAGTAATTTGTACACTTCCTGCACTTCCACTTTTATATCTTTTATCACTACATTCCTAGTCACTCCCTCCCCCACCACAAACTCCCCTTCATTAGTAAAAACTGATTGGAAACGTTTGTTCATTATTTCAGCTTGCATTGCTGCATCTTTATAGACCTCTCCTTTTACTTTCAGTTTGGTGATTCCTCCCTTTTGTTTCAATTTGCCATTAACAAATCTATAAAACAATTTGGGTTCATCCTTACATTTGTCGATTATACCTTTTTCAAAGTTCCTTTCTTCCTCTCTACAAATTCTTGTATATTCATTTCTAGCTCTTTTATATTCTTCCTTTCTTCTGTTATTACCTCTCTTTCTCCATTTGTTCCACGCCATGTCCCTCTCTTTTTTTGCTATCATATACCTTCTATTAAACCACTCCTTTTTCTTGTTTTCTTTCCCACTTACTCTTAGGACATATTTTTCCACTCCTGAAATATAGAGGTCTAGAAAGATATCCCACTTCCTCTGAATCTCTCGTTTCTCTGAATTTTCTCCAATCTGCATTTTCAAAAAATTTTCTCAATTCTGTAAAGTTTGCTTTCCCAAAGTTGTATCTCCCCTGCCTGTAAAGCTCTTCTCTTGGCACCACATTCCTTATTATCATCTGGAACTCAATGACCACATGATCACTTTTTCCTATAGGACAGATATTTCAAGGATTCAATTACATCAGGTTCTTTGGTTAGCAGTAAATCTAATCTTGCTGGTGTGTCATCACCTCGGAATCGTGTCTCTTCTTTGACCCACTGTGTCATTACATTATTCATCACAATGTTTAACAATATAGTGCCCCACGAATCTTCGTCACCTCCTGAGTCCCATTCCTCCCAGTTCACCTGTTTACAATTAAAATCACCCATTAGAATTATATTGTTGCTTTTCTCAATCACTTTCTGTAGATAACTAACCATGTCTGACATCTCCTGGTATTCATCATCAATCCATGCTCTTGTCTTAGGTGGAACATATACTTCTGCTATATCTCTCTTACAGTTCTCTCCAGTTTCTAATTTCATGTTCATCACTTCAGCCCTACCCTCTCCCATTTCCACAGAATCTACACTTATGTGGTTCTTCACTGCTATCATCACTCCTCCTTTTATCTTTTCTGTCTCTTCTCCACAATTTGTATTTGCCATCTCCGATATGGATATCAATATTCTCCCTTAACTTGGTCTCTACAAAGCACATAACATCAGGTTCATGTACCCTCAAGAAATCATTGATTTCTAACATTGCCGATATTAATCCATCAACATTAGTGTACGCCACTTTCAAACGTTTTTCATTATTACTTATACCCTCTTTTCTCCTCCTCTCCGACAGTACCACTTCCTCAATTTCTGGTCCATAACTCTCCAATAAAACACTGTCTTCTCCTCCTCCGATCTCTGTTCGTTTTTTGCCTTGGCTTCCTTTACTAACTCCTTTATTTTAGCTCTTTCTTCCTCATTTGCATCTCTCTTTAGCCAAACATTTTTGAACCTCTCTTTGTCTGCTAATTTCCATGTCCCATTCATGATTTCATTTACTATTGCCTGGGACTTAAACTTCACCTTCAATGGCCTCGCCCCTCCTTCCTCGTACTTACCTAACCTAAACACTTCTTCAATCTCTTCTTGGGCTTCATTGTTACCCTCCATGACTACTGATATTATTTCTTTAACTTTACTCAATTCTTCTCTTTCTCTTTCAGATCTTATTGAGATACACTTTTCTTTTACACCTAAAATTATTACACATTTTTTCTTATCTGCTTCATCCCTGACTAAAGATTCTCTACTTTTCAGTACCCCAACCACTTCCTTCTCCACCTTTTCTTTGCTTTGTTGTTTGCATTTTGGTGTGTACATGTGTTACATTGTCTGCATAGGAAGCTGTGTGTGTGTGTGATGAGTGGGGTGTGGGTATGTCATGCATGTATAGGTTAAAGAGTGTAGGGGACAAAACAGATCCATGGGGGACGCCATTTATGAAGTTTCTTATGTTCGAAAACTGACCGGCAAATGTTACATGTGCACATCTGCCTCCAAAGTAGTTTGCCAACCATCTTTTTGTGTTACTGTGCATGTTTCTGTTGAATATTTTGTTTGTGAGGTTGTGGCAGGGGATGGCATCAAAAGCTTCGCTAATGTCTAGTGTGATAAGGAGTGTTCTGAATTCATGCCATCAAAAACTCTCTGTGTAAAGTCTGTAAGAAGAGTGTTTGTGGAGTGTAGTGGCCTAAAACAATGTTGTGATGGGGCTAGGGGGGTGTGAGGTATAACTGGTTGTAGTACCAGTCGTTCAGTGACTTTGGAGGGGGTGCAGAGGAGTGTGATGGGGCAGTGTGAGGAAGGTAATGTGGGGTCTGTGTTGGGTTTGGGGATAGTGATGATAATGCCTTGCTTCCAGATGTTGGGTATTATATTGTGTGAGTAGCTGTAGTTTGATATGTTGGTGAGTGCTAGTATGCCTTGTGGTCCAAGGTGTTTAAGGTGTATGTTGCTTATGTTGTCTGGTCCACATGCAGATGAGTGCTTAAGGTTGCTAATGATGTGCTTCATCTGGTTGTAAGTGAAAGGTGCGAAGTCTGGGTCTGTGGGGAACTGTCTCTTACATCAGATGACACGTCGGTCGTTGCGGTGGGGGTTCAGATGGCTGACATGTGAAAAGTGATTGATGAGAGTGTTTGCCTGTTGTTTGTTTGAAGGTATGGTGTCTGTTGTTGTGATGGCAGTGTGTGATTGAGAGTGTGATGCTGTTTAGTGTTTTGTAGAGTTTGCTGGCATTTGTTTTGTGAGCAAGTGTTTGGAGATAATTATTCCAGTTTAGTGTTTGCTGTTCTGATATTGTTTATTTGAGTGTTGAGTTCTTGTATTTGTTGTATAGCGTCATATGTATGGGGTGTTGGAGAGTGTCGTAGTGTCCCGTCGACTGATGAGGCCTTGAATTTCTGGTGTGAAGTTGGGGTTGTCTCTCTTTCTGTTGCCTCTAGGGATGTGTCTTTTGTGTGCGTTTTGAATAATTGTATGAAAAGTGTGCACAGTGGTGTTGATGTTTGTGATTGATGTACTGTTTAATGTTTTAAGGTGCTGTTCTGTTTCATTTGTGAAGGGCTCCCGGTTGGCTCTCTTATAATTAGCGTATGTGTGTCTGTGGCCCACTGGGGTGAGTCTGGTTTTGGTAGTGATGATGATTGGGAGGTGGTCAGAGCCAAGGGTTTTGACCACTCTCCAGGATGTTGTGGGGGTGAGGTTTTGGGAACAAAAGGTGATGTCTTGGGATGATGGGAGGAAGAGGGCTTGGTGTGAGTTATGGGTATGTTGATGGAGATTATTGAGTATAAAAAGATTATCTGTTTGCAATTTTAGTACCAGCCCTCTGTGTCAGGGTTGTTGACATGCCAGGCTGATGCCTTGGCGTTGAAATCACAACCCAGGATGATGATTGGTATGTTAGTGATGTGGTATACAGTATGTGTGGAGAGTAATTGTGTGGTGTTGTCAGCTGTTGAAAGCATTACTGTACTTATGTCCTCAACTCATTTAAGTCAAGTGATTTTTTTTTTCCCCCCCTACTAATTCAAGACAACTTTATTCAGTTTAGAAAAGAACCATAGTAGAGAAACTGGCTAATTTTTTTCTTGCTGCCAGTTCACTTTATTTGGGTTAGGAGAGCACCATAGTAATGAATGGGTTAAGGAAGCTTACATCTAATCTCCCAATTCAGATGGGTTAAGGAAGCATACATCTAATCTCCCAATTCAGAAAGTATCTCTTAAACTCAATAAAATAATCTGGGAATATTAAGAAAAAAACAAGGGAAATCAGTGTAATGAAAGAGTTAAGGTCATGTAAATTCAGCCTGAGCATCAAGTCCCTTCATTGCCTTCCTAGTTTGTCTTCATTGGGAGCAAGTCCTGTTATAGATGCATTTTTCTTACTGCATTTGAGTACAGCAGTACATTCTCCTTGTTTTATCATTTGTGCCTACTAGTACAGTACTGTATGTTTATGTAGTTGTGCAAAAGCTGTTTTTACTTTCATCTCATCAGCATTCTCTTTGTTTTGTAATTTCAGTGCTTTTCAGTGCAGTATAGTAGGCCTATGTATGTATATGTCAGTGTAGCCCTATATGTATGTCAGTGTACCTGCACAGTGCTTTTTTTCCCCATTTTATGTCACAAGTAATGACCAGGTATTAAAGGGTAGAAATTATACTTCTTCAACCATGTGGACAGAAATTACTTCAATCTGTTGTAATTTTGTTTTAATCCCAATTAGTTTTCATTAGTTTAAGTATTAGCAGTAACATTTTTGTTGCATTTTTATTCTTGAAGAATCTCCTCAGTGCTTGTTACACTGTTATTCCCTGACCTGTAATGGATGGGTTAGTTGTATTAGGTATCTGTAAAATGTTTTTTGAAAGGTACAGGATTTTACAGATAACTAAAAAATAACTTGCATGTCTTGAGTACCACTTGCACAGAGTATCCACTGCCTCTGTATGGTAATTATTAGTTGCTTCTGTATTATAAACAAAGGCCAACAGTTGTTTGTATTAAAAGAATTTCGGATTATTTTTTCACAAGCATTTTTCAGAGACTATTTTTCCACATCATATTCACCTAGACGTCACTGTGCCACAACTATCATACAGTAGATACGAGTTTAGTACAGTAGTTGATAGGTTCTGCCCAATTGCCTATACCTTTGATTGTGTATTCTTAGAATGCTAATTTTATTTTTGCTTCCTTTTTGTTTTTCCTTTTTTTATAGTTCAGTGTTTTTGTTTCCTTTTCAGATCTGTGCCAGAGACGTTTCAAACTATATTTGGTTCCCTAAACTCCCCAACCAAGTAACATAAAGCCTACAATCAGCTCAGTAGCAGACCAGCAGTGTCTAGGCTTGTAGAGAGAAGTCTTATTGCATTACTCTTAACTACAGTATATGTAGATACTAGTTTCAGGTGTCTATTGAAAGTAGTCTTTTATTACTCAGAAGTATATTGTAATCACATGTTCTTGTTGATGCATTTCTAAAGAGAAAGCAACATGCTATTTTAACCTTTTCATCCTGTATATTTATGTTGCTACCACCAGACAGATCAGTTCAGCCTAGAGGGATCAATTTAGACTATAACTAACCCCTCCAGTTTGGAATGTCTTCTAAGCTGAACAAAACATTCTGGTAGTAGCAGAAATAAAATGAAAGGCCTCATAATACTGAAAGTGTTTAAAGCTTATGCTGAGCTTTTGTCAAGGCTAAGTCTTCCCTATTAGCCCATGAAGCACAACTGGTGGTTAATTTACCTCAGGTGCCAGTATTTTTTTTTTTTTAATGGTGTTTACCCCCTTAATACGAAGAGGACTTTTCCATTTTTTTGCTACCTTCAGATAGTGTTGTTGTTGTTGTTATTATTATTACTGTAGTTATTTTTACTATTATTATTTTTTTATGCCACCTCTGGGAACAGAGGCCACCACAGTAGAGGGCATCAAACACCTTCACAGTGAGGGGGTTATGAACATTCTCAATTAACTTCACTCAGAGGATGTATTTTTTTCTATTCTTGGTACCATTAGACAATTTTATTCAGCATAGGGAAATCATTATTAGAGCCGGATTAAGATATGTGGGGAACCCCTAGGCACAGCATATTGTGGAAGTCCCCTAATAGGCTGAGCACTGAATAGGTGAGGCAACATGCTAGAGGTCCTGGGGTATGCAGAAACTTCCTGTAGTTTGGTCCATGACTCTGCTCCATCTGTGAATGAATATCATATTTCAGAGGTGAATCTGGAATCTTTTGGGACAGGTTAAGTAAAGGAATTTCCTTAATCTGTACACCTTTTTCTCCACAGACATGCATTACATTTTTAAGCTATACCTAGACTGTACAGTATAGTACACTTAGCAGTGTCTTCTGTTCTTTCTGTTTTAGGGGCATTAAATTTCTAAGATTGGTATTCATTGTCATGTGGAGGCCCCTTTTGTGTTGAGACCCCAGGGCTATAGCTCCAGTAGCCTCCCTTTATTCTTGCCATGGATGTTATACAGTAATGGGGATAAGGAAGGTTATATCTTACCCTTCCTGTTCAAAAAGCCTATCCCAAGGTGAATAAAACTGTCGAAGTAGCAAAATTGCAATACCAGATTCAAGCATTTAACCTCTTTGGTGCAATGGTGATAGGTACAGAACTTTATTTTATTCTTGCTACTGCCAGACAGTTTTATTCTGGTTAGGAGAGACATTTGCAGTGAAATGGTAAATTTGCCTCGTTGATGTCTGCAAGTTTTTAATTTGTAGATATGTTATGTATTGCAGTCCATGACAGTTTTCATAGAACACTTTTTTCAGTGACAGGTCTCTGCTGAGTAAACTTTTGATGACAGCAAGAGCTTTAAAAAAAAAAAAAAAAAAAAAAGAAGGCTGAAGAGGATAATGGGTGCAGTTTCTGACCTTTTCACTGCAAAATGCCCCACCCAGGTCAAATGAAATTGTCTAGTGATAGAAAGAATATTATACTTAAAGTCCTCATCGTACTGGAAGGTGAAGTGTAATCAACAAAGTAGTATAATGCTGATGTTTTTAAGTACACTTGCATATAGGTAATTTTCATAAGAAAGACCACCACTGTGGTTAGTAACTTTAAATGAAGGCTTTAAAGCATAGGCATTACTTTTCTGGTCAGTCAGCTCTGCATAGATTTCAGAGCTATCGTGTCAGAATGATAATGTTGAACAAGAGTAGTAAGTAAGCTGCTACCGTACCTCATTTAATAAGTTTACATATATAATAAACCCTCTGTTTCACGAACTAACTAGGGATAAGAGTGGGTTGCTAAATCCAGTGGTTAATCATCTTAATTTACGAGTCCCGATTTGTTATACACTTATTGCAGCTCTTAAGATACACTGTAGCTTTATACGTGTTCAGGTTTTGTATTTCAATTTTCTTTGGGCTTAAACACTACTGTAAATTCAGTATCAAACACATACTTGTATACAATGTTGTTAATCACTAAAAATTTAAAATTAGCAATATTTTACAGCAAAAATATACTGTAGGCGCGGAAAGTATTGACGTTTTTTTGCCGGTCATTCTTTTTCGCGTTAAGTGAAGTAGGATCAATACTACCCTCCCCTGTGATGCGAAATGAGCCGACGCTTTTTCAATGGGAGCTGGCAACCCTGCTTGATAGGTTTGGCACCACAGGAGCAGGCTCAGTAATGTTTAGGCAGCCACAGGAGGAGGATTGTCTCTGTGTGTGATGCACCACGAGGGCCTGTTTTGACTCAAATAACACAGTTATTTGGTTACCTACCACATTCTCATCATGCCTAAAGTAACCACAAGCAAGGACAAACGTGTGGAAGTGATTACTTTATACAAAGCTGGCCACAAACTCCCATTTATTGCAAATCAGATGGTGTTAGACTGAGGACAGTGCAGAGACTGGTGAAGCGGTTCAAGGACAGTGGGGAGGCCATTCCTCCCACTCCACTTCCCAAGCCTGGGAGACCTTGTAAGACAACCTTCAGGACCCGTCAGCTGATCTCGAGGCAAGTTAGCAAGGATCCAAGGCTAACAACACGGGATTTAAAAGAAAAGAACCCACAGTTGCTGGCAGATGTGTCTGTCAGAAGTGTGCAGCAGCTGTTGCATGACGATCTGGGCTACAGGAGTTTTTGTGCTCGTAAAAAACCACTGCTAACTGCACTTCAGAAGAAAAAGAGAGTAAATTTTTGTAAGAAATATCTTGCCTGGAGTGAGGAGCAATGGAAAACTGTGCTTTGGAGTGATGAGTCAACATTTACTGTCACTGGTACCCCTTCATCACGAGTGTACCGCAAACCAGGCAGTGACCCCCTGGATCCTAAGTACACTTCCAAGTTTGTTAAATACCCAGCCTCACTCATGGCTTGGGGCTGCTTTACATATTATGGTGTTGGTAGGTTGGTAATTCTACCTGCAAATGAAAAAGTGAACCAGAACAATTATTTGGAGCTCTTATGTGATGTTTTAAGTGACTCTTTTGATAAAACCAAGGCAAGAGTATTTATGCAAGATTCTGCCCCTGCACATGTTGCAAAGTCAGTGAAACAGTGGCTAACAGACTGTGAGGTTCCCTTTATTCGAGATTGGCCCAGAAACAGCCCAGATATCAA
The DNA here is from genome assembly GCA_018397915.1 of Birgus latro. NCBI lineage: Eukaryota > Metazoa > Arthropoda > Malacostraca > Decapoda > Coenobitidae > Birgus > Birgus latro. The sequence continues at coordinate 6,029 of JAGKTI010018500.1, read as the reverse complement.
TCCCATTGAGAATTTATGGGCGCACATGAAGCGGCAGCTGCGTAGTATGGACACATCATCTTTGCCTAAACTTGAGGCTGCAGCTATGGAGCTGTTTTAGTCCGTCTGTTCTGCAAAACTACGCCATCAGTCTCCCCAGACGCCTTAAGAAGATAATAAAGGTGAAGGGGAATGCAAGTAAATACTAAATTCATTGGTGAGTGTTAATTTATTTGTTTCTCCTTGCTAACCACAAGAATGTTTTCTTTTTTTAAGATGGCGTCAACACTTTCTGCGCCTACTGTATATCATTTACCTTTCAATGAGTTGCTGCTTCACTCACTCTGCACTCAATACGGCCATGGTTATATATGTACTGTACTTTTTTATACAGTACACTACATTACAGTACAGTACAGTATTTCAGAACACTATTAGATTCTTGTGTGCTGTACAACGAGCGCTTATAGTCATGTCACAGTTTTGTCCAAAGATTAAATGTAACTTGTGGAACATTATGAAAACTCTACCATAGATACTCGTGATTGGCAGGCCTGAGTCCTTTAAGCTTTGTATTTGCTGCCACTCGGATAAGGGTTCATTTGAATCCAGGGGATTTTTTCATGAACAGATACGAACCATAATCGGTAAGGCCACAGTGATACACATGGTGGTGTGGTGGTGCTTATGATGTGCGATGTGTGGCAGCCAAATAAGTGTGGTGGTGGTTATACAGTATGATAAACCATATTACCGTAAAGGAATGGCTTATGTTTCGTTTTTCCCACTTACAATTACGTTACGCTGGTAGAGTTTCTGGTTCTGTTGTTCGCAAATGCTCAGTTAGAGGGTTAAGCATTCAAAACGTTTGGCCAAATATTCACTGTGTTGGGTGACCTTGAATTTCCCAATTGATGTATATTACGACTGATGTGTATTAACTGTGTAATGGACAGCAGCGGACAACACTTGCCCTGTAGATAAAAATAATAATAATATAATAATAATACAGTGAAAGCTCGATTATCCAGGCTCGGATTATCCAGCCTTCGGTATATCTGGGCCGTGACTGAATGGTTCAGTGGTACAGTAATACATGGAATTATTCGTACGATAGCTCCGGTTTAAGCACGAAGCATCCGGTTGCTAGCGAGCGAGGCACGGGTAAACGGGCGTGTGTCTGTCCCCCCACCCACACCTCCTGCTCACAACTCGATCACATGGATGGCAAGGTGGAGTTTGTTAAGCGACTGATAGCCTAACCTTGCTTAACTACCTAATAATTTAACCTATCCTAACCTGGGCTCCAGTTGGAGAATTGGGAAATGAAATCCACTTCTTGTTATGCTGAATAAGTTTCTTCCATTATGCCGGAAACAGTCATAGGTACGGCCTAAAGAACGTGACGATCATGATAAAGGAGGAAATCTTTCAGCAAGAGAAGGTAATTATTACCAGATTCAAAGTAGAATAATATAGAAAACAAACTACAGGAATATGAATTGAACTGGTAAAGTCTTTAGGCTGTATGCTTAGACAAAAATTTATGGGTTTCACAATTTTAGGGGACGAAATGGAACAGAAATGTTTGCTAATCAGAAAAAAATTACTCTACCATCTCACGTATTCTCTTAAGTTAGCATTCAGTTTCACATTCTTCGTTAGATATTGCACTTCCCATTTCAGACTGGCAGATCATATAGTTATTTCTGTCTCTTTAAGTGTACATTATGTTCATTCTTTTGTTCATTCTTAAGTGTGTGTGTGTGAAAGAGAGAGTTTTGATGCAAACAATAATGTATTCCATTAACCCCTTCAGAGTTGTCGGCCTTGAACGATGCTTTACTGTACTGGTGTCAGTGACGGTGAGTTAAAAGCTATAAAAAAAACTGCGAGCAATTATGGGAAAGGATCGAAGGTCACTGATATGTTTACACGACCCTACTCTACTGTCGCAAGCAGCTAGGCGGTCACTTCCTCTCAGATGTCTTCGCCGATATGTTTAAATGCTATTGTAACATGCCCCTTAATTTTGAGTAAGTTTCTTCCATTATGCCGAAAACAATAGTAGGTAAGGCTTAAGGAACATTATGATATTAAGAGAGGAAATCTTTCTGCGAGAGAAAGGTAATTTACCACCCTCAAAATAGGCAGAAAAATACAGAAAACAGACAAGAGGAATATAAATTGACTTGGCAAGGTCATTAGGCTGTATGCTTACATGAAAATTTATAGGTTTCACGATTTTAGGGGACGAAATGGAGCAAAAATGTTTATTAGTCAGAAAAAGAAAAACCTTTTGTCTCACGTCTTCTCGTAAGTTAGCATCCCACATTCTTTGTTCAATGTCGCGGTTCCCAACACATTTCGGACCAACAGAGCATACAGTTATTTCTGCTCTTTACAGCTGAGTGTACATTTACTGCTCAATCTTCGTTCGTTGTTATGTGTATGTGTGAGACAGTATTGATACAAATAATTATGTATTTCCATTAACCCCTTCATAGCTGCCATCCTTAAACAGTGCATTACTGCACCAGTGTCAGTGACGTTGAGTTAGGGAGCTATAAAATCAGCAAACAATTATGGGAAGGGAACGAAGGTCACTGGTATGGTTATACAAACCTGGTGTACCAATCCAAACAGCCAGGCGGTCACTTCATCCCAGATGTTTTCGTCAATATGTTTTAATGCTAATGTAACATACGCCCTAATTTTATTCTTTCATGATTCATAGCAAATCAGAAGATGGGTTTAGGGACAAAAAAAATAAAAAGTGCACCAGACGAGTCTTACCACATCTGTAAGAAAAAGAAACTGATTTTAGAACTTAGAAAAAATGGTTCCAAGGCCTGCCACGGGAGCACACAAATTTCTGAACTCACTGCCATTGAGGGGGCTAAACATACGCTTTACTGTAAGCAGTAATAGGAAAAGTATATGGTAGGATACTTATTGACACAGTTAGGGAAATTACTGAGGAATTAGTTGGAGAAGAACAAGGAGGTTTTAGGAAGGGAAGAGGTTGTGTAGACCAGATATTCATTCTTAGATCCTTAGTGGAAAAGTTTCTAGAGAAGGGCAAGAAGTTGTATGCAGCCTTTATGGATCTGGAGAAAGCATATGACAGGGTGGATAGACAAAGTTTGTGGAAGGTATTAAGAATATATGGAGTGGATGGGAAGTTGTTGAAGGCAGTGAAGAGTATGTATGAGGGTGCTAAGGCTGCAGTGCGTGTGGATGGCAAACTGAGTGAATCTTTCCATTTGAAGGTTGGATTGAAACAAGGATGTGTCATGTCTCCATGGTTGTTCAATCTGTATATGGATGGGGTTATAAAAGAGATACAAGTCGGGCAGTGGATGTTGGAGTGGCCCTAGTGAGAGAGGGCAGTGTTTGGAAACTCCCTGTACTGTTGTTTGCAGATGATACTGTGTTGTTGAGTGAAGATGAAGGGGAGCTGCAAGGCTTGGTAGATGAGTTTGGGAGAGTGTGTAAGAAACGGAATCTGAAGGTGAATGTAGGAAAGAGTAAAGTGATGGTCTTCGAGAGAAGTGAAGCCAGTGAATGTACAGTGAGATTGGATGGGAAGGATATAGAGAATGTGAGTGAATTTAAGTACTTGGGCAGTGTGATGAGTAAGGATGGAAGTCTGGAGGGTGAAGTGCTCGAAAGGGTGCAGCAGGGAAGGAAGGTTGCTGGTTCGTTGAAAGCAGTGACAAGGAACAGGGAAGTGAGCATGGAAGTGAAAAAGTTGTTACATGACAGTATTGTGATACCAACTCTGACGTATGGAAGTGAAGCTTGGACCCTGTTGGAAGGACAGAAGTCAAGAGTGAGAGCAGTGGAAATGAGTTATTTGAGAGGAGCATGTGGAGTCACATGGAGAGACAGACTAAAACAAATGAGGAAGTGAAGGAGCATTGTGGTGTGGTTGAGGATGTGATGGGAAGTGTTAGGAGAAGCACATTAAGGTGGTTTGGGCTTGTGGAGAGGATGGAGAGTGAAAGACTGACGAGGAGAGTGTATGTGAGTGAGGTGGAGGGGGCGAGAGGGAGGGGGAGGCCAAGGATGAGATGGCGGGATGGAGTGGAGAGGTATATGAGAGAGGGGTGTATGAGTTGGGAGCGTGGTAGTGAAATGGCAGGGGACAGAGTGACATGGAGGCGATTTGTTTGTGGCCACCCCGTGCGGGATTAAGGCGTCTGACAATAGATAGATAGCAAAAGCACCCTACGAAATCAGTTCATCCTGATATTCTGTTGTGTTTTTCTGATTATTTCTGGGTTGGCAAATAAACATTTCTTGTTAAATCTGTTTCCCCGTTGTTTTTAGCTGTTCTGCTAGTGTGACAACTCTTGTTAGTTAACGTAATGGCGGACGGTACTGTTCTGATCTCAATGTTTAACCAAACCTGGCCTAACTTAGCTTAATTGCACCTAATAATTTAACCTAACTTAATCTCCAGTTTGGAAGTTGGGAAACGAAATCCACATTTGAATATGCTGAGTTTCTTCTATTGCACTGAAAACAATCGTAGATACAGTCGCGTTCGTGAGTCCCGATACACAGGTGTGTTTGTTGTCTGTTGCAGTGCTCACTGCTTTTGGAATGGAACTTTTGTGCTTACTGCCTGATACACTGAACATAATTTGGTCGGTTAGCAAGTGAAATAGTTCAACATCCTACCAACAGTGGACACAACAGCAGACAAGACAACTACATGTGTATCAGGACTCACGAACGCGACTGTACAGCTTCAGGAACTTGACGATAATAACAGGGAGGAAATTTTTCAGCAAGATAAAGAAATTTACCAAACTGAAACTAGAAAAATACAGAAACAAGCAGGATGCATATGCAAAGATTTGGTAAGGTCTTTCTGCTACGTTAAGTGTACATTTACCGGTAAATAAATCAGTCTAACAGTACTTGTTTTTTGTTTCCGCTGGATTAATCGTGATTTCGGACTATTCAGTCACCCCTTTACACCATATGGCCCGGATAATCGGACTATCTCTGTAATAATAAATACAAAAATCTCTGGTGCCACTATAAAGAAGGGCATACAGTAAAACCTTGATATTATGGACTTCAATAGACCGGAATTCGCTTTTATCGGACTTGAGGAGCTACCGGACTAAACTCCCATGTATCGGAAAAAGTCCGATAAAGCCAGAAAGCAGTCCGGACTGCCTGACCACTTCAGCTATGTTCACCACAATAAGACAAGTAAAAGACATGTTTTTCAGTACACAGTACAGTATTATTATGCCATTTGATTAATGTAGTGAAGGTATAACACAGTACAATACTGCAATGGTGGTGAAAACCACTGATGCAATCCAGACTAATGTCTGATATATCGGAAAAAGTCTGGATTAGCAGAGGTAAGTCCGGATGTCGCTTTTATCGGAATTTCGCATTTTTTGGACTGGCTTGGGCCCCAATTAGTCCGTTATAGTGAGGTCTTACTGTACTTAAACACAAACCAAATAATATTAATAATTTCTAATCTATAAGAGATGTCTTCTGAAAGCACTTATACAAAACACAAAAATCAGGCACAATCCATAACGTTTAAAATATGAATGGATGATAAGCTAATTTAAGGAGCAGCTAAATAATATGCAACATGGAAGAGAATAGAAGTAGAAACATTTATCTGTCTGAAAACCAGCTATGCAAACATGAGAGCAAATGAGAGAACTGTGATGGGGAATCTATCTATCTATTGCCAGACACCATAATCCCATAAGTGGTGGCCATTTGACTTTGAGTTATTTTTTTTTACGGGGAGGGGCACTAACCCTCCACCAACCCACTTGTTGACACGTAGGGAGCACGTATGGTTTGGTTATATGGTTACCACCCAGCATTGTAAATGGTTTCTTGGCTAACAGGAAACCATTTGGCTTGTCACTCAATGTAAAGCCACCTGTAAAAGAAAGAAAAGCAATAAGAAGTGACAGGAAAGATAGGAAAAATAGGAAGAGAGGAGGGCAGGCACAGAAAAAGAATGATAAAGGCTAAGGAAGAAGTAGGCAGCA
>JAGKTI010018499.1:0-17654 GCA_018397915.1 Birgus latro | reverse complement strand
TCAGCCTCATCTTAACTCTTAGGCCGCCGACCCTTTATTCACGTATCAACTCAAGACCACCTAGCCAACCTGCTTCCTCCAAGACTCATCGTACATACTCCCACCTACTACAATTCATGTCTCATCCACTGTCCACTGTGGACTATGCCCTCTCCCTTTGAGCACTGTCTTAACTCCAAGCAAGTTACCTCCACATTCGCAACCAGTCTCATCTCCAGCGAGCCGACCCGCCACTCACCAGTTATACGTCCTGTCTTCAATACAAGTCACCGACCTCCCCCACTTCATTCACAGCTCAGCTGTGTAACTATAGTTTATCCTTATCCCCCCATTCTTGACTTTCTATAGAGATTATGCTCTGGATTTTCTTTACAGATTGCATATTATGTAAATATTCATCTTACTCCCCTCATTTCATACTCACCCTAACCGACTATATTTATCACTCATCTCAAACTTCACCCTTTATTTATTAAACCTCACATCCACTCATCTTCATTCATTTCCACTTCCATCCTTATAATACATTCTCTCATCTTCATATTGTATATACAGTAGAAGCTTGATATAACGAACCCAGAATAAAACGGAAGCTTGAAAAACGGAACAATTTTTTTTCCCTAAAGTACTCGCAACATACCGAAAGTTCCGTTCTTTCACGAGGCGTTGGGTTTCCTTAACGGAAATGAGCCGGTTTGTGGGTTCTGATTGCTTTGTTTGTATCATTATGACTAGCATAGGCAGCATGTGTGTTAGCAAAAGAAGCTACAGTATTTAGTAGCAACTGTCTGTAGGCTTCAGGTCATGAGGTAGGGGCAAAATATGGGAAAAATTGCAAATTTCCAGAAAATTCCATTCCATATATGGTTTTGAAACAGAAGCTTGAAAAAGCTGAATATTTGATAAAACGGAATAGGGGTTGGCTGAATTAGTCAGTTGTATCAAGCTTCTACTGTATACACATATCCCTACTCATCTTTCATCTTACATTACATCGCCACACTTCATGTCATACTTTGAATATACGGAACTTACTCTCACCGCTCACAGCCAACAAACTGCGAATGATCACACATCACCCGCTGAGAATGATTCAGTGACTCGTCTCCACAGCAGCCGCTCCTATCCACGACCCATCTCAGCCATTCAGACTACATTTCCCACCGAACTGCATACTTTCAATCCAGAGACTATCCATCCAGATACCTCATACTCTACCCCTGATTCTACACAGCTTTCTTCTATCCCTACTTCTTTCACTATTGTTCACTCTCCTGCCCCATTTCATCTCCCTTCTCCCCTACCTTTAGCCCGCCCAGATCCCGACCGATTTTCGACTTTTTGTTTTTTGGCTGAAACCTTCGCTTTTGGTGAGAAACATCGAAAATTCATAGAGAAATCGCCCTCCTGAAGCTAGAAATGGTGCTACAGGTGATGAGTTAGCCTTACGTTTTCCCTGTTTTTCAGGCTACTTGGCTGAAGAAAACGAACTATGGAAGGGTTAACTAATTCAAGCCACTTTAAATTACGTGTTTATTTTACTTATTTGGTACGAATTTATGTGTAGTACAAGTCTATATTGGTTTTCATACAATAATATAGGCATTTATAAGCATTGTTCACTCACCCAAAACCCCAGGATATGGCACCTTCCTTTACGACATTACCACCTCATCACTTATGTTTGTTTCTACCTCTAACTTCTTTGTTTCTTTGTCCTCCACCTCAGGAATCACTTTCACTGTGAATTTCGTCATTGGAGAGGGCAGGCAACATGCCTTTACTGGCCAGGTTGCTGCTAACAGGTGAATTGCCTAGTGTGGGGGGGAGGGGGAGTAGGTGGGGCCAGGCAGTATCCCTGCTTGACAGTAGGTAGAGTAAGGTCTCCCACATATGCCTACCAAAAATCACCTGCAAATGTTGAAAAGTGTGCACACAATGGGCCTTGCAATTGAATGACGTACGATGCACGTCGTTGGGTCCATCCGCGGAAAAAAGTAGCGATGTGCATCGTACGTCGGTGGGACTCGGCGGGTTAACTACCACTACTTTCTCTCTCTCTCTCTCTCAGTCCCCTACTTCAGCAACTTCCACACTTCTAACCATGGCTCACACAACACCACCCCAACAGTCCATCTATCTCAATGATGCCACTTGTCCCAAATTTACCGGCGAGGACTCGACTTGGTCAGTTTACGATTTCCTCAGAGAGGTAGAAATCGACATCCACAATCAGCGAATTACAGATGAACCCCTAAAAGTCTCTTATCTAATGGGTTGATTACACCAAGGCAAATCGGACGTCGGAGCCACGATCCGTGCAGGTCATTTCGATGATATTAAAACCTTTGATGATTTCCGCAAGGAACTCGTAAAGCTTTGCTGCCAGCATTCCATTGGATTAACTAATCTCCTCACCCAAATGGAGGAGGATATGACAGTTCCAACACAAAATGCTAAACTATGCAAAGTAGCCGCTGCCATGAAACCTACCAGAAGAGAGATGCACCAATTACTTGTAGGAACAAAACAGATAGAAGAAGTAGATGGAGCTCCTATGCTTTCACTCAACAGTTTTGCAGATTTACTAGGTTACCTGAGATTCGTGAATTGGCTTGATCCTCGACTAAAGGAGATAGCCCTGGAGATAGGTTTCAGTCCAGAAGATAAAATCGTCGAGATCACTAAAATCATCCAAGAAAGAACAGGCTCGAACCACACGCGTGAGGCCACAAACCACCCCTTGATCTCCCAAGTCTGTCACACCTCCACTCCACCAGACCACTCCCATTCCCATCCCACCATGCGAGGAAAACCTGCCACACATCGTTCTCCTACCTGGCATCGTTCACCAACCGCCGGTCATGATCAATCTAGTGTCCGATGGAACAGACTCCTCGGTTCTTTGTTGGCACTCTGGTAACCCCAGACATCAAGAATCCAGTTGCGACCGTAAACAGACGACATCACTCCCAAACTAGACAGCGTACGCCTTCCCGCTTGCATCGTCCTACGTGCATGTATCATAAGACCAGTACTGAGGAATGTCGTTACCTTAACAGCCGCCAGTTGGGGGAAGCGACGCACCCGTATCGGACCAATATGACTCACCAGAACACCAACTCCCCATCTGCCATGTAGGCCCCATGACTTCCTCAGGCTTAGTCATTCTAGGATGGAGTAATGTCATACAAATATTGTTCTTCATGGACACAGGATCTATAGCAAACTTGATCTCGGATACCTCTTTATCCCCTTAACCGCGGGGTTGGTGGATGCAGTTCTTGCGCGTCCCACGGGGGTAATTTGTGCTCTGACAAAAATCAGTCATTAGTCCTAGAATATTATACTGTATTTACATATGCATATGGCACATACCTTCAGCTTTCTCCTGGGATGTTTGTTGAGCCTTCGTCGACTACCGTAGGACTTGTGGAGACTTCTGAAGTTGGGTAATGAAGTCTACACTTTACACTTCCCGACATTCCGTAATACGTAATATGAATGCCACTGCCTGATATTATCACTAGATACACTATTCAGTGATTTCCAAGTAGTGTGGAATCCACACTCCAAAAAGAAAAAAACACTGTGAAACCAGTGTAAAATCCCAGCGTGTACAAGTTTCCCACTCGCGCTAGTACGCCACTTGTATTTTGTCATTTCTTATTCATATACAGACTCATACTTTATCATTTCTAGTACTTTATTACACTTATATATATCTATAGTTTTTATTGATAAGTTTCCTTCATGAATAGTAGTTTATTTTCACTCCAGGCATTCACTTTCTCGTTCAGTAAACTACGTAAAGAGCGAAGCTTTCATTTTCACTTTCATTACTCCAAGTATCAGTCAGTATCCATCATTATCATCGATAATTCAGCTAGTTCATGTCAACAGCAGAGTCATTTAGTCCTTTACCGCTTCCCACACGATGTTTAGTAGGGGTAGAGGTCACAGGGCCTTTTACAATGGGCGCAAAAGCGGCGGAAATGGAGGGGCGCGAGTGCGACGTGATTCCACCTTGAAGGACGACAGTGAACTGAATGATGTACGTATCTGGGAACCCAAGGGTTGAAAATGTCAGCTGCTAATGTATATGCTATGAAATAAGTCGTAGGAAATCTAGACAATACATAATAAATTAGGTAGTTCCAGGTGAATATGAATATTACTCAGGCTTCTCCCTTCCTTTCTTATATATATTTATATTACGAGAATAGGTCATACGGCATATTTCAAGGGGAAAAAAGCAGGGGAAATTAGCAAACGAGTGCAGGTGGGATGTTGCCAAGTGATAATTAGCCAATTTCAGGTGTATATAATATTATTATGTATTATGTATTATTATTATATAATATTATTTTGTATAAGAATAGGGAATAGGCAGGCCTGAAAGTTGCGAGTATTTTACTCACCATGGCGATTAATTTGATTACATGGCGGGTAAAAATTATTTCTCACTCGCCATATTAACCCTTTCGCGCACGGGACCGCAATTTGCGTTACATGTGGTGTGGTGTGCCGAAGCACAAGACCTCAAATTGCATGAAAATGCGAAAAAAACTAACAAGTCTATTTGCATCAAATTTTGTAGCGTTCTAGCAGCCACGTGTCTCTCCCGAGGTAAGACTTTGGCAACACTGCAATGACTCCTATGTGCCTGTACGTAGTGATAGAATCTCAGTGCTCCTCTAGCAGCCAGACAGCAGGGTCGTGCTGTGTTGTGTTGTCCCTTTAAATCTGCCATTTTCCCCCTCCCACCCGAGGCTGAAGCCATTATTGAAATACAGTAAACCCTTCATAAGCCGAACTATATGGGGCTCTACCCTGGTTCGAGTTACCGATTTTTCCGGCTTACCGAATTTTCACCCCAAAAAATTGCTGAATTACCGAATTATCACCCCCAAAATTGCTAAGACAATACCTATTACTTGTCCTTTCAACACTAAATTAAAGAAGCATATATAAATAAATTAGTTATGACAAAAAACAATATAGTGCATTTAATATACATTTAACCCCTTCAGTGCTGGGTGTATTTTCATTTTGTTCTTGCTGCCACCAGACAATTTTAGTCAGTGTAGGTTGGATTTGTGGAAGTGCACGGGGTTGGTACAGCCTTCGTTAGCCCCTTCAGTATGTGAGTCCAGTCCTGAGTGCCATAAAATCGGCTGGAGGAAACGTAAATAAAGTAGAAATAGACATCACAGTACTGAAGTGGTTAATTGGTAGAAAATAATTCACAGAGGCAGTACCGACTGTCGGTAACGTGTGTTGGAGATGGATTTTCACCCCCCCAAATTGCAATAACAATACTTATTACTTGTCTTCTTAACACTAAAGTAAAGGAGCATATACAGTGTATAAATTAATAAAGAAAGACAAAAAGGAAAGAATTCAGTTCACATAATTTGCCATTCTTCAGAGGCAGAAGATCGTCGGCAGTTTTTGTTTTGGAGACGGAGGTGGTGGAGGTGGTTTAACTCACACTTGAACGTAAATTCTAAAAAGTACCCAGTATTTATTTCACTCTATATTAAGAACTAAACTTAAATGTAATCACTGTAATAGACAGCAATGTAACACCTTTCGTTAGAAGCGGTAGATTCTTCGAAGTTCGGCAGTTTGTTTTGTTTTGGAGACGGAGTTGGTGGAGGTGGGTTAGTTCATACTTTAACGTAAATTCTAAACAGTACCCAGTATTTATTTCACTCTATATTAGGAACTAAACTTAATGTAATCACTGTAATAGACTGCAGTGTAACACTTTCAGTAATAATAGTACTGAACTTTAATCATGATGTAACACTTTCAGTAATAATAGTACTGAACTTTAATCATGATCACTACACTGTCACATGCGCACATTTTTTTTTTTTTTTAAGCTTAATTCCTTTATGACTAGAGGTGCCAGTATCACTTCTTTTAAGCTATGAACCTTCCATGGCAAGGCAGAAGGCAAAAGGAGAGCACTGTTCAGCACTAAATGACAGTAAGAATGGCGCAACTACCGTCTCCAAAAGCAAGCAGCAGACTGGCGCCACGAGTCCGCTTGGCGCCATTTCTCCCCCAACTTTCGCATTTCGGCCTACTTTCATATGTGGTCTCGGCCTGAGTTCGGCTAACTGAAGATTCCGGCTTCTAAAATTTCGGCGTATGGAGGGTTTACTGTATTGTGATTGTACAGTGTTTTTGACTATACTGTGAAGTAATTGTGTCTGTTGAACATAGATATATTGTTTGTAAAGCACTGGGGCCCATTATCAGCTGTTAGGCCAAGAGGCAGAGTCTTGTTTGTTATAGCGGGGTTTCCACTCACCCTGCCTGTAAAATGATGTATTTTACCCTTATGGTGAAGCCATTACTTATATCTGTGAAACATATAGTGCCTGGATTAGTGAAATAACTGACCTACCATAGCAGGCATTATGTTATGCCATAGAGATACATAGACATATGCATTAGTTGCTAAGGGAACAGGCAGTCTCTTACGCCATACAGTAGGGAAGGGAATAACAGAAGAGGCTGGGATGGAATCATGTGATAGTGTTTTATATTGTATATGGTTCAGTGTGAAATATACGTATAAAATAGTGCAGCGAGTGTTCACCGAGAAATATTGCATGCATTGGCTGACAGCGGAAAGTTACGTAATGATCGGAGACAAGAAAATACACCACACAGCGACACATATATGACATTATATACTTATGTCGTGCAGTGAATGTTCGTGGAGAAATCTATTGTGTGCATCGCATGTGTTAGGCAAACGTGGTGCAAGGAACTGAGAATATGCCACACACACACACACACACACACACACACACACACACACACACACACACACACACACACACACTACCTAACTCATCTTCAATTCCTTCAAGTTCCTGCCAGCAGCTCAACACCTCTGGACCAAGTGAGTTATCCATATTTTGTTGATTTGTATATTGACCTGTTTCTACATTTCTATATTTTTTTCACATATAAGCATTGTTTTTACATATACACGTATGAGATGGAAGGAAGTTCAGCTTTAGTATCAGTACCTAGCAAAAAGACTAGTGGAAATGTCGAGTTGCTGAGAGCACTATCAAAGAGCTTATGATATTTCATGTGTATAATTTGAGTAAAAAATAATAATAAAACGTAACGAGCCTTTATATGTAAGTATTCGTGAGGCAGGGAAATTGAGCGTTTTTATCTCGCTTGCGGGCGAGGAAGAGTGTTCTATCTTTTTCGTCCATTTACTCCAAAATTATTGAACGTATCGATTCCTGTAAGAACCGTCATAAAGATCAGTGAATTCTATGTATGTACAGGACATAACTATGTAATTTTTCTAATGAAAAGTTGTGGTTACGTAGGCCGTTATTGTGCGCTGATGACGAAAGTGCACCGCGGCCGCGAGTACCCCGTAGTTTTTTGCGATTTACTCAGAAACTATGAGGTGTATCAAAACAAAAAGGTATCAAGAGAAAGCTTATGAAATTCTACATAAGATTATTTAATAAAAACATCAGGTGTGCGAGAAAACTTCTGCAGTATACCTCCCTGAGCAAAAATCAATTTTTTTTACAAAAATGGCTTTTAGTTTTTGGCTATTTTCTCGAAATCTACAAATCGCATCACAACTGGACATACCTCATTAAAAAGCCAATGAAATTCTCTATCAAAACTTATAATAACATTTTTCTGTATGATGGAAAACACTTGAACGACGATGTTGGGAAGTGAGATCAATGTTCCAAAATGTTTATTCATGGCGGCCTAGTGTACTTTTATTCGTATTTTTCTGGTTTTTCTTTTGGCTTATCAGCTAGAACAAACATCGGCGAATAAGATGATGTGAGTTTCAGGGCAACATTTTGAGGTTTGGGTGTCAAAAATGAGGCGAGAATACGTGTAATTTGTGTACTGCGGGTTGCCAGCGGAGCGTGCGGGGGAGTAAAATTGTGAGCCGTGAAACTTAATAAAACTTACCATGCGCGAAAGGGTTAAGAAACATCACGATAAAAAAATATATATATTAATAATCTGGCAACTCTCTTAAAAACCGCTTGACATCATAACAGTCGTTAGATGCTGTCTCTCACTCGCTAATGACATGATCAATGTTGCCGTAGTCAGCTGACAAGAAAGAGTAGCATCGCTTGCTTCCAACATGAACCGTATGAAACCCTCTGTCAACGTCAGTCTCGTAGCCTCCCCCCAAAAAAAGCATCACAGAGAACATTTCTTCCAAAATGGAAGAAAGAATTTACCTAGCATATGTATGATGAAAACGAAAACAAAATGAAATGTTCCATTGGCATGAAAAATCCAAATGCAGCCGGCCAAACGGATTTCGTAACTGGATCTCAGAATTTTAAAAAAGAAAACATAGTTTACCATGGCAAGAGCAGGAAACGTATTGAACTGCGTGATGCTGAATTAAATCGCCAAGGTCAAGGAAACATAGTCAAGACATTCCAATGTCAGCAAAAGAACGAAGAAGATAAGGATTCTGAAGATCTGAAAATGAAAATTACCACTGCATACATGCTGGCAAAGGAAGGACTTCCTTTCACTAAATTTTTACCCATTATTGAACTATATAAAAAAAAAAAAAAAAAAAATGTGTGCCCATCACAACTACTTAGGCCAACCATGTGAAAGCTGTGGAACTGGTGCACATGAATGCGCAGACAATGAAAGATGAAGTTCGTTATATTTTGCAATAAATTTTTTTTTTTTTTTATGCATGGAAGAAGGAACCAAAGGCCACGGGCCTGCATACTGTTCCTTCCAAGAAAAAACAAAAACAGTACAAAAGAGAGCCAAATTCAAGATCCGTTCAATTCGAGATGCTTGGACACACTGCGTTTGAAAGACTGGAGATCATAGGAAGTAGGAAATACAGACATAGGAAGATAGTTCCAGAGTTGACCAGTTGCATAAATAAAAGACTGGGAGTAACGGTTAACTCTTGCATTAGAGAGTTGGACAGAAAAGGGATGTGAGTTTGTTGCTAGACGGGTACTACGTGCCCGTCGTAGAGGTGGAGGGATGCAAGCAGACAGTTCAGAGGAACAGTGACCATTGAAGTAGCGATAGAAGAGAGATAAAGATGCAACAGTGCGGCGAAGAGACAATGGTTGAAGGGAATCAGTAAGAGGAGGAGAGTTAATGAGACGAAAAGCCTTTGACTCCACCCTATTGAGAAGAGCTGCATGTGGAGAGCCTCCCCACACATGAGAGTTGTACTCCATACACGGGCGAATAAAACCCGTGTACAAGGTCAACAACTGTGCAGGGGTAAAGAAAGTACGGAATCGGCTTAGCACACCTAATCTCTTGGAAGCAGATTTCACAAGAGATGTAATATGTTCTTTCCAAGACAAATCCTGAGAGAATGAAACCCCAAGCATGTTCAAGGATGATGCAGGACATAACTGTTCATTATTAAACATTAGTGGGTAATCCTGAGGAAGATTTTGTCGGGTTGATAAGTGTAAAAACTGAGTTTTTGATGCATTGAAAATAACAAGATTATTTTTACCCCAGTCAGAGATACGAGCCAAATCAGACATTAGGTGTGCCATAGCCTCATCCCTCTTTTGTTGAAGCAACTGCTGAGATGGACGTTGCGGGAACCGAATGGAAAGGTGAAGGGTGGAATCATCAGCATATGAGTGGATAGGGTTAGATGTACAGCTTAGAAGGTCATTGATGAATAAAAGGAAGAGAGTAGGTGATAGGACAGAACCCTGAGGAACACCACTGTTGATAGGTCTAGGAGAGGAACGATGGCCGTCTACAACAGCAGCTATAGAACGACCAGAAAGGAAGCTAGAGATGAAGGCACTGATAGAAGGATAGAAACCGTAGGAGGGCAGTTTGGAAATTAAAGATTTATGCCAGACTCGATCGAAAGCCTTTGAGATGTCAAGTGCAATGACAGCTTTCGCCAAAGTCCCGAAGGGAGGATGATCAAGAGTCTGAAAGGCAGGTGAGAAGATCGCCAGTGGAGCGTCCCTGACGGAACCCATGCTGACGATCAGAAAGAAGGCTGTGACAGGAAAGGTGCTTTAAAATTTTTCTGTTAAGAATTGACTCGAAAACTTTTGATACGCAGGATGTTAAAGCAATTGGACAATAGTTAGAGGGTTGGGAATGGTCACCCTTCTTTGGGACTGGCTGAATGAGAGCAAACTTCCAGCAAGAAGGAAAGGTACAAGTTGAGAGACAAAGGCGAAAGAGTTTACCTAGGCAGGGTGTAAGCACAGAAGCACAGTTTTTAAGGACAACAGGAGGGACTCCATCAGGACCGTATGCCTTTTTAGTATTGAGGCCAGTAATGGCAGAGAACACATCAGCTGAAGAAATTTTAATGTCAGACAATAGGAAGTCAGAGGGGGGAAGTGATGGAGGACTAGCACCGGAATCGTCTAAGGTGGAATTGGAGGAGAAAGTCTGAGCAAAGAGATCTGCTTTATCAGTAGAAGAAATAGCTACAGAGCCATCAGAGTAGAAAAGAGGAGGGAAGGATGATGAGGTAAAGTTGTTAGAAAGGTTTTTGGCAAGGTGCCAGAAGGAGCGAGAAGAGTTCGAGTTGGAGAGTTGGGAACATTTAGCACGGATAAAATTGTTTTTAGCAGAGCGAAGAACAGACTTAGCACGATTCCGGGCAGAAATATATAAAAGGTGTGATTCAGGGGTGGGTTGGCTCCGGTACCTCTTATAGGCCCTCTCCTTGTTGCGGACAGCATTAGAACAAGCGTGATTAAACCAAGGCTTTCTTGCATTAGTCAGAGGATATGAGAAAGGAATGTATGCTTCCATGCCCGAGAGAATAACCTCCGTAACGCGCAAGGCACACTCAGATGGCTCCCGGCCAAGGAAGCAATAATCATTCCATGGAAAATCAAAGAAGTACTGCCTGAGGGCCTCCCAATCTGCAGCTCCAAAGTGCCACAGGTGGCGTTTCTTTGGAGGGTCCACAGGCCGTACTGGAGCGATTGGACATGTTAAGGTAATAAGATTGTGATCGGAGGAGCCCAACGGAGAGAAAAGATGAACAGTGTAAGCAGAAGGATTAGTTGTTAGGAAAAGGTCAAGTATGTTGGAACTCTCTCCAAGGCGGTCAGGGATACGGGTAGGGTGCTGTACAAGCTGCTCTAGGTCATTAAGGATAGAAAAGATGTAGGCTTGTTCACCAGGTGAATCAGTTAAAGGAGAGGAGAGCCAAAGGTGGTGGTGAACATTGAAATCTCCTAGAATGGAGATTTCAGAGAAAGGAGAAATGGATAGAATGTGTTCCATCGTAGAAGTAAGATAGTCAAAGAATTTTTGATAGTCAGTAGAATTAGGAGATAAGTAAACAGCACAGATATATTTAGTCAGAGAATGACAGGAAAGCCGAAGCCAGAGAGCAGAGAATTCAGAAGAATCAAGTTCAGGAACACGAGAGCAAGATAGATCGTTGCGTACGTATACGCAACAGCCACCTTTGGCTTTGAAACGAGAATAGAGAAAGTAGGAGGATACAGAAAAGGGTTTGCTGTCAGTTGCCTCAGACAGCTGAGTCTCAGTGAGAAAGAGAAGGTGAGGTTTAGAGGAGAAGAGGTGGTGCTCAACAGCGTGAAAGTTAGAGGAAAGGCCGCGAATGTTACAGAAATGAAGAAGGAGTAGTCAGACAGTGGTTCCAGGCAGCTCTTTGAGTCGTCACCGGGAGAGGGGCGGATGGTGGGGGCATTTATGGTCCCCCCCCCTGGGGACTCCGAGGCATGATTTTTATGTGCCATTTTGAAAATTTTGAAAAGGAAGTGTAGTGTGTGGTGTATGTAGTTTGGTGTTGACAGTTAGAGAAACTTGTATAGGAGAGCATGCTGGTCTACTCTCTGTGTAACTGAGACACTGAAAAAGTTCAGCAAAGGAGGATGGTCAGGAACAAGTCCTGAGGGCTGATGAAACGGGAGCTCCAGCTCTCCCTGTCATCAGCTTTCCATCCTCCCTGGGAGTACTGCCCTGCTCGACTGGTGCTACAGTCTCCTCACCCTAAAAACAGAGGAGGGGGTCCCTAGTCCCCTCCCCTGCCCCTTTTAGTCGCCTTTTACGACACGCAGGGAATACGGTGGCGGAATTCTTCCTAACACAACCTGGCCGCACAGTAGTAGTACACCCCACAGCGCGGCCAGATTGCGTCCCCCCCCCCGCCACAGGGGTTTACGGTATACAAATTCCATATTTATGTTTATATACAAGCATATCTATTAATTGTTTTCATCCTGGGCTACAATAAATAACTTGCAAGCTGACAAATTATTTGTTAATTTTTCTCTGGCTAGTAAAAGGCTGGTAAAATTTTTTAAGTACTCGCCAGTGGCTGGTAAGATAAACTGTAGACTTTCAGGCCTGATAGGGCTCATTTCAATGGATGAAATCAGTGGAAAAATGCGGGGAAGATTTGCGTAGCGCAGAGCGGCTGAGCAGACAACACGAGAGGGTAATGGAGGTGAGATAGGGAGGGGAGTCTAGAGTGGGGGAAAATAGCTAAATTGTCAACAATGGATGAGAGTACTGATGACATTAGCAGCTCTGACTATTGTTGGACATTGGTAGTACTGATAGATGGTACAAGTCACCACTTGAAAGCCGGGCGAATTCAAAACAACACAGAATCACCAAAGTGACACCTTGCGGTCTGATCCATTGTGACCGAGCATCACCCTAGAGACGACCTGCGGTTAAGGGGTTAAACATCATTCGAAGAAAACACAAAAAAGTCAGTTTCCTTGAGCCGCCTGACATTCGTCTATGTGGTGTAGAAGGCTCAGAGGGAAGAGTCACTTTAGTAGTACAACTAGACAGAGCCTTGATCCCTTTCCCAATAGAATTTCATGTTACTTATGAATTGAAATATCCAGCAGATGCCCTCATTGGCTTACCCACCATGGCACAACACTCCATTGCATTATTACCTGCCTGTGGTAGTATAGACATTTCTAGATACCCAGTCTGCACTATGGAATGTCCCCATCCTGTACTTACAATAAACTCAGTCATTCAGTCCCCCCTGACTCCCACACCACCTAAGAGTACAGAGCACGACAGGCCATCATCATCATCATCTGAGAATAAAGAGATCATTCCACCACTATCTGAGAGCAGGGAAACAAATTCCGCTACACCTAATGATACATCCTCTCAACATTCAGAAATGGCTCTTCCAAACCCCTCTAATGACAGCACTATAGCCGACTCAGACATCTCTCAGTTAACTACCTCAAGGAGTTTGAGTGATGTTCTCCAACACGCAGAGACTAGGCTTGCGGTAACGAATACGTGCACACTGAGTGACAAGCCAAATGGTTTCCTGTACACCAGGAAACCATTTACTATGCTGGGAGGTAACCATATAACCAAATTTTGGCACCTGGTGGTTTAGTGGGTAATTACGGCGTTTCAGTCGGATTGAGCTGGTGAAGGTTTAAATTTAAGGGGTGTTTGGGGTTTATTGCTCACGTAATGCCACTCAGGGTGAATGAGGCTGGTCACTTTCATCTTAAATATCAGGACCAACTTGCCCACCCCCGGGCTCCTACGCTTTTCATGGGGCAACATAGGATTGGATGCTGAATTAATGAAAATGACGAATAATATACTTTTATATACACATATATATTGGAAATAAATTGCCCTCCATAAGTGCCTCTGTGTAATAGATACATTGTGGCAACAGTGACGTGATTTTTTATATTATCATCATTTATTATTATAATATGGAGTGTCTAGTTTATTGGATTAGTGTTATAAAATGGTTTTGCAAATGTATTTCACTGCAAGTGTGTGGTATGAGTATTGCAGTGCCAATACAGTGAAATATAACTACCGCAGTGATCACACAGTGAATGTTTACTGTATGTGCAATGTTGAATAGTAATTATTATGTGAAATTCAGAGTGTGGTAAGCTCCAGGTAGCAGTCATGGGAGTGAAAAACAGTAATTTTAGTACACCTCCTTCCAAGATCACTGCCCGTCCAGTGAAAGTTCACATAGTCCACAACACCACCTCATATAAGACCTGAAGGTATTTGCTTTCCAGTGGTACCTCATATTTTACTCTAGCACTACTCATTATGTTTTTATAAAGGTTTAAAGTTTTGTTTCTATTTGGCCGATTATGCCCATCCTGAGCATATAGCGTGCCATTTTGATGCCCGTCTTTTAGGGGTTAAGAGCGTTTGTTAATTATTGATGCAATCGTCACCCAACCATGCTATGGCAAAACACTCACTCAGGTTGGTGAGCACATGATTATGCTTGACAGGGGTAATACTAGGGGTCTTGGGTGGAGCCCTGGTGGTGCTGTAGTATTCCAGGAGGCCAAAAAGAAATGTAGACAGATGAAGAGGCAACCAATCAGCAGGGCAGAGCACAGGAGACTGAATCAGCCCAGCCGGTCTGTCTGGCAGCGCACGGTTTGAATTGTCGAAATGGTGGGGATACCCACGTTGAACAATGAAAAAGAGTATAGATTTATAAATGTCAAAACAACAAATTGTCGAATAACGATCGGTCAAAAAACTAGGGCTTGATGTATTTATATATATACAGTATAATCTCAGATTTTGATGGAGGTCGGTTCTTTGACCCCTATGCGAAATTTAAAATGTCGAAATTTAAACTGAACTTCTTATGGAGAAAATTAGCACGGTTCTGTGGCTGGCCAACCTTGACTTTTAAAACCTCCCTTTTTCACATACAAACCCAAGTTAATGCATTGTAATAATTAAATATAGCCTTATTAAGTATTGTACACTACTTTACCCACCAAAGTAGGAGGTTCTGGGTGGCATGGGTAGATGCTGGAGATGGAATGTGGTGTTAGGTGGGTTAGCTGGATGTACTTGGCCTCTCCAACGAAGCCACATCCAATCCAAAACCCACAAAATCGAAGTCCTCATCCTCTAGCACGTCCACGTCAGCGGTTTCAGCATCTTGTTCCACACTTTCCTCGCTCATGATGTTTTCAAAAACATTGGCAAGAGGCTGTTCTGGATGGAAATAGCTGATATTCTTGGTCTATCTTTGCTTGAGAATGGTTTTATTGTACAGCTGCATAAAGTTTTTCTTCACTTCGTCTAATAAATTTGGCAGAGGGCTGTCTGGAATAGGCTCTGGAGTAGGGCTCAATACCATTTTTCAGCTCAGTCACGGTCGACATGTCGAAACGAAAACACCTGTTGTGCTGTTTACACCAAACTCGCGACTGAAAGTTAAGCGGCATCTATAGAGGGCCGCGCAGTCATAAAATGACCGCTGCCAAGTGAAAAATTGGCTTGCATCGGAGTTTTTCCCGCCTTGCAGCATGTTGAAATCGGCGATTTTTGAGTCGAAATTAACAACGGGATAGAGGTAAATATGCCATTAAATTTGAATCGTCGAAATGGAAACCGTCAAAATTTGAGATTATACTGTATGTTTTGGACAGTCTGCTGATTCAGACAACCCTTCCCGCCATATTGTGTGGACTAAAATCTTCTGTGTACAGAAAGTCATTATAAATAAGGATTGTGTTGTAGTATATCACAGTTTTGTTTCTACAACTTATATTCTAAACTGGGGGGAACTAGCAAATGAGAATTATAGGTAGCAATGGAATATTATGAGGAAATTTTTCTGTAGCTTCTTGTGGACATTGAGTAATAGCAAAGAAAGAATGTTACAGATAGGTTAACCAATAATAGGGATTATATGATTATTAATCTGTATGTTTTATTTTCATTTTTGTATGTTTCCCCAGGTGGTTGCAAGATGTTTTTGATGTGCCTTTGGTGGTTCAGCTCACTGATGATGAGAAGTACCTATGGAAAGACCTGAAGCTGGAACAATGCAACAAACTCGCCTACGAAAATGCCAAAGACATCATTGCTGTTGGCTTTGATATCAACAAGACCTTCATTTTCTCTGATGTTGATTTTGTCAGTGGAGATTTTTACAAGTAATCAAGATTATTATTACTGTATGGTTGATATATTTTGTTTTATAGAGGTAAAATTGATTGCAGCCTTATGCTGTTATTCATGTACGGTTACACCTTATTATAACTGCCTCTTACAGAAGTCTTTTCATTCTAGAGCTCTTGATCCTAGAATTTGTTTTCCTGTAAATTGTTGATAATTATTGGAAAGCAAATAGGTTTTCCTTGCTCCCTTCATTCTATAGAAACACCTGCCAGGAGGGAGGGTTATCCCCTCCTTCACCTTCATTATTTTTAGTTAAAATATGTTTTCCATGTAGCGCAGGTCAAATGAGTTCACCCAATAAACTCATCCTCTTTGCTCTGTTCTGTGCCACTTCTCAGTCCCCAACTAACAAGGATTGCCTGTAATATTTCTTTTCCCCTTCCATCCTAAGAAATGTACTGCGAGTCCAAAAGCATGTGACTTTCAACCAAGTGAAAGGCATATTTGGGTTCGATGAGTCCTCCAACATCGGCAAGATAATGTTCCCAGCCATCCAGGCAGCACCCAGTTTCTCATCTAGCTTCCCCTTTATCTTTGGTGGCAAAAAGAACATTCCCTGCCTTATACCCTGTGCCATTGACCAGGTATGACAGTGTTAATAAAATGGAGTAGATTGCATAGGGAAGGTGATTAATCTTTCAGTGGTGTTTCGCTGATGTGTGTAAAATAGTCTGTTATAAAACAGAATGAAATATAGAATGGTCTTTAAGGACTTTATTCCTTTGGTCACACTACAGATCTTAAGGTGAAGCATGCTTACATCCGGCCCTGTCTATTTCAGTCACATAACTTCTTCTGCCTCTCTCTCTCTCTCTCTCTTTCTCTCGATGTTTGAATTTTTCTGGGACCCATTTCAATGGACATGCTCTTTGATAGTTATTCTATTTGCCACCTCGTTCATTGTTTCTGGATCCTATCAAATCTCATCATTTTGGTGGTAGTAGAGATTTGGGCGGTGATGGTGATGATGATTTTTAATATTGTGTGTTGTAGATTCATTCTGTATTTCATCCAATAATTATAAACCAGTCTGTCAACAAGAAATGAACTCTCCCAATATGGCTGTTGAGGAAGGCCAGACCAAACAAGGTGAGAGCTCAGAAAAGAACATTTCTTTCCAGTCATAGGAATGGTGAGAAAGTGAATTATTAAAGCTTATTAGTGGCATTTCATTGCAGCTGCTGGGTGTAGGATTGAGATGGCTTCACCACTTATGGAGCTTGACTTCTGGTTAGTAAGGTGGGGCTGAGCTGGGTTAAGGGAATGAAGGGAGAAGACATCCAGCAGTTGCCTAACATGACTCCTCTGTTGATTCCAGTTTTTAAAATGCATGCCTTTTTGCTTGTCGGCACCTTCAAAATATTTATCGCTCTTTTGCAGGATCCATATTTCAGGATGACTCGAGATGTGGCACCCAGGATTGGATTTCAGAAGCCAGCCCTCATTCACTCCACCTTCTTCCCGGCACTCCAGGGGGCTGGAAGTAAGATGAGTGCCTCTGATGAGAACTCATCTATCTTTCTTACAGATACACCTAACCAGATCAAGAAGAAGGTATGTGAGAGAGAGAAGACAATATATTTACATCTTATGGTTTTCAAAAGAATACAATAAACTTGGGAGGTGTTGATGTTTCT
>JAGKTI010018498.1:0-17655 GCA_018397915.1 Birgus latro | reverse complement strand
AATGTTAAGGGGTGAACTAACTTTCTCAGAGGCCAACAGTACAGTAATACAGCCTTCTTGAGCGTTTAGTCTCTGCTGTGTACTGTTGAGAAAGTCTATAAATTCTCGACTCCAGAGAACTGGCGAAGTAAGCGAGCATATAAGTGAAATCGCCACTTGATTTCACGAGTCGATTCTCTCATGATAATCGACTCGATAGTTATTCCTAGTGTCCATAGACACATTTTCATTTTCCCCCTGACACTCATCATCATCCACTCACTCCCCCACCTCCCACACCTCTCCCTCTCCTTCCCCTTCATTCCCTGCCCGTGGGCGTGCACGCACGTAGAAAAAACGTCCTGCATATGGCAGATGGCCTGCTTTGCCACATGTGGGTAGAGTCGATGCCTTTGTCTGGGAGGATGGAGCAAGATTTGAGCCGTCTTTGCCGGTGTTGGGCGACGAGGGAGCAGGTGCTCGGGAGGAAGAGCTTCCCCCCAGGCCCTGGACTACCAACAGTATATTCAGGGCTATTTTCACGACTGCTATAATGCAATACCTGGTGGAAGAAATAAATTTCCACCAGGCTATGTGTGTGTGGTGGCTGGACATGGCTGCCAGCGAAAGCACGCACATGCGGGACTGGAAGCATTTGGAGGTGGGGGAGTTGTTTATGTGGCTAGCCCTTACCATGTTGATAGTGCACATAAGAAAACATGTGCTCCATGACTAGCCTACTGGTCGGTTGATGAACTCGTGGGCACACCTGTCTTCAGTATGTATATGGCCTGTGACAGGTACCCTGGTAGGGTATGTCATATTTTCTGACAATTACATTTTGCGATATTAGGTCACTTTTTTAGTGCATTCATATATGTAAATCTCATTTCAACCATCAACTGTTGAAAAAATGTCAGTTTCGCTACCGAGAAATCCATCTGAAAATATGACAAAACATGCCATCCATCGAATCTGAACCGTCACTCTGTATTGATTAGGCCTACCTCAACAGTTTAATCACGCTATATTCTTGTCTCCTTTTATGACTGCGTTGAAAATTAGTTGGATTACATAAATTTACCATTTCGCCAGCCGTTTTGTTAATCCGTTTGACTGCCTATGGAAAGTGCATGGTATGTATTGGAGTGGTGACTCAATTGTTTACATAACAGAATACCGCTATCGAAATGGAAGCATCTATCCACTGGTATATCTGACAACTGTTGCTGCTAGCATTATTTTCATCATACAGAGGACGGATGGAAGGGTCCATCTTTGGTGTTAAGAACACCAGACAGTCAGTAGCTAATTCACTGAGCAGCTATCTTGGTGGTCCTGCTGGCTTCGTATTAACAGAATTCCCAACGCTCAGGGATTGTCTGAGAAGAGGTATTGAAATCCAACAGGTCAATATTATTCTCCATGATCATGACAGAAGAAATATTCATCTGAAACAAATTTTTGAAATTGTGGCTTATGAAGTGACTGATTCCTCGAGTAGGTCCAACCATCTCTTCAAAGAACCTGTGATCGTGGGAAAGAAGTCAATTATTCGGAGGCTAGAAACGGCCTGGAGCGCCTTTTCTGACATTTCTAGAGGCAAGGGCAAGAAGAAAGCAGAGATCGAAGAATGGGAGAAGAAACTTGATTCTTTCTTTGACATAACTAAATGCAGGTGTCCTATTCTTTTGTGTAGTGAGGAAGCAACTCCATGTAAACAGGGCTGTCAGACTGAGGCACACTGTTTCTGTGCCTGCACGAGGGAGCAAAAGCTCCCTCACGTAGATCTGTGATGGTTGAGGTCTCAAAGGGAAAAGCACGGTAGCAGATCAGCTTACATGATAGGCGCCGTGGACGCCAAAGAGACAGCCAGGCAAAAAAAAGATGATTTAAAGGAGAAAAACTTCTAATGAGATCATGCTAAAACAGCGAGAAGAAAGAGACAGACATTCCTTGCTAATGACTCAGAGACGTGATGTTGATGACACAACTGTTGATGCATATGTTACTGCAGAAGATCAGAGTGTGGACATTGAAATGGGAAGTGAAGAAGAAGAGAAAATTGGGGAAGATGAAATTCTCGGTGTTTCACTCAACAATACCCTCAGCTGGACCTCTCATGTTAGATCACTTTCTAAAACCGCTTCAAAGAAATTTGGATTAATTTACAGAGTCCGTAATTTCTTCACTGACAGGCAGCTTGCTATAATTTATAAGAGTCATGTGCACTCTCAGCTGGAATAGCTGACCCTTGTGGAATAGACGTGGAGAGGTAGCACTAAAACAACTTGAAAAAATTCAGAACAAGGCTGTTAGAATTATTAATAACCCTACTTTTACAAATGAACAATCTCCCCTTCAAGTAAGGAGTGTTGCCTACCTTGCATTATTTTATGCATACTTTTATGGTAAATGCTCAGACGAAGCTGCATCCATTGTGCCACCTCTCCAGGCCTTCCCCGCGCTACACGGGCATGTGGTAAAGCTAATGACTGGACTGTAACACTGCCATACTACAAAACCCCTGTCCATCAGATTTCTTTAACTCCCAGAGCTGCATCTCTTTGGAACTCGCTTCCCCAGAGTGGTTTTCCACCTAACTTCAACCTACTGCTGTTCAAGTCTAACTTTTACAGATTTTTAATGAATGGGGGACACCTGCAATATGGTGTATAAATTATTTTTTCTTAATTTCTTTTAACTTCCTCTGTTATGTTATAATAAAAACTCTTACAACAAATTTTAGCATCGGACTGCTGGCGCCATAATAATCGTTCAGTACATGAAGATATTTTTACACTAGCTAGGTTATGCGTCACACTCCAAATTGCATTCTAATGCAAATACTCCCTTTATCATCTCAGTTCCCAAATTTCATAGATTATGCTTGTCCTTCACGATATACTGTAACTTTAATTTCCGATAACCGTGGAGATAATATCAATGAATTCGGAGGTTGCAATCTCCGTCGTGGATTATGACCCCAAAGCTCGAAGCTCAAGAGCTGAGTTTGCCCAGATTAGTATCCATATCAATAATTTCTCCTCTGTAGCGTACCACATAACTGTAAGTAAGGGGATGTGTCAGTGTCAGAGTAAACACTACAAACATCTCTACAACATAATTATCTACAATATTTGCGTGGGTGAAGGGGATGTGTAAGTTCCAGAGTGAAAGCTAGCACTGACACATCCCCTACTACATTGCTCTACTACATATGTCTGGGCTGAGGAGATGTCTCACAGCCAGAGCAACAGTTAGCCTAGCCACATCTCTATCACAAATGCATGGATGAAGTTACATGTCATTACTAAAGCACATGATTATCTGGCCATATTTCTGCCAGATATGCATAGATGAAGGAAAATGATAGTGCTTGATTGTCCCTTTACCTGGTCACATCTCTGTCACATACAAGTTCATGGGTTACCGTAGTAGTGCACATACGAATTTCAAAAGGTTTGAGCTCAAAAGGATGGAGGCCATAATCGTGTGCTGGTTCTGTTTGTCCCATGTACTAGTGTTGTTGGTAATAACCCCAGCAGGTCGCCATTGAGTGCGCGTTTAATCACGGATGCACACACTTATTTTCAATGAAGACCAGAAGTGTCAGTGCTTATGTTTTTTCAAAACAATAATAACTATACAGAGAACAGGTCATGGGCTCAAAACCCAAAGACCACCACATACTACGACAGTGGTTGCCCATACCGACATCTAGCATCATACTTTTGGCATAAACTTTCCTTAAAATATGTGTTCCCTTCGTCATGATTACGTTTTTTTTTTTTTTTTAATGCAAGGAAGAAGGAACCAAAGGCCGTGGGCCCGCAAACTGTTCCTTCTAAGAACAAACAAAAACAATACAAAAAGAGAGCCAAATTCAAGATCCATTGTTCATTTCGAGATGCCTGGACACACTGCGTTTGAAGGACTGGAGATCATAGGAAGTAGGAAATACAGACAGAGGAAGACAGTTCCAGAGTTGACCGGTTGCATAAATGAAGGACTAAGAACAACGGTTAACTCTTGCATTAGAGAGCTGGACAGAAAAGGGATGAGAGGTTGTTGCTAGATGGGTGCTACGTGCCCGTTGTAGAGGTGAAGGGATGCAAGTGGACGGTTCAGAGGAACAGTAGCCATTGAAGCAGCGATAGAAAAGAGATAAAGATGCAACAGTGCCGCAAAGAGACAGAGGTTGAAGGGAGCCAGTAAGAGGAGGAGAGTTAATGAGATGAAAAGCCTTTGACTCCACCCTATTGAGAAGGGCTGCATGTGGGGAGCCTCCCCACACATGAGAGTTGTACTCTAAACAGGGGCGAATAAAACTCGTGTACAAAGTCAACAACTGTGCATGGGTAAAGAAGGTTCGGAGTCGGCTTAGCACACCTAATCTCTTGGAAGCAGATTTCACAAGAGATGTAATATGTTCCTTCCAAGATAAATCCCTAGTGAATGAAACCCCAAGCATGTTCAAGGATGATGCAAGAGCGAGCTGTACATTATTAAACATCAGTGAGAATACTTATCTGACTACCACCAGGCAATCTGATATAAGTTACTACTGACTTCAAGATTGCAGGGGTTTATTCAGTACTGTTATCGAACACCCCATTAATAAGTCTACAAATAAAATCGTACTAATAATGAACCAACAAAATAATTAGACGTCATCATACTTGAGGCTGTGATGTCTTAACAAATGTGCAAGGAACAAATGGGTCCAACCTCCACCAACTGGAGGCTGGGATTTTAGATGCAGAAAGCTATGAAAACGGAGCAGCAGTGAAGAGCACCATATTACCGCAAAGAAACATATTCGTGGATATTGTGAGTGTAGGGTGGGAGGAGGGGGAAAGGCTTATGTCTGGGTGTCGGAGGGGGAGTGAGTGGGTGTGGAAAGGGGTTGGTCAGAGCTGGATGCAACACTGTGGAAAACGGTGGCATGATTCTTTGGAGATTTACAAGTATGAACTCTTTATAACTCGTTGTCAAATCCTCTAAAATTTGTCACCAAATCCCTCTTTTCACTGAAATTACTCCATGCAAGCATTTATGTAAGATATCTATTATTTATATTTTGCTGTCATGGTTCATTTATAGTAAATATTCATTGGTCTGCCGAAAATCAGGAGGCATATTCCCCCCACACCCCACCCAACCCAGAATTCGTGTCTGGTGTGTGTGTGTGTGTGTGTGTGTGTGTGTGTGTGTGCGTGTGTGTGGAGAAGATATTGATGAAAACATGAGGAAGCAATATGTCTAGTTCTCAACTCAGCACAGCTATCTCCATAAATCAAGATTTATCTATGATCAGTGAATGGGGACAAAACAACCTTGTCTCATTTAATGCTAGTAAAACCAAATATATACAATTTACTAATAGACAGATATTGCCTGATTCGTATATTACCTTCAATGCTACTAATAATCCCATCTCCAAAAGTATTGAAAATTCTCGGCGTCTCAACAGTGCCCTCAGCTGGACCTCTCATGTCAGATCACTTGCTAAAACCGCCTCAAAGAAACTTGGATTATTGTACAGTCCGTAACTTCTTCACTGACGAGCAGTTAGCTATAATTCATAAGAGTCATGTCCGCTCTCAGCTTGAATATTGCTCACCCCTGTGGAATGGATGTGGAGAGGTTGCATTAAAACGACTAGAAAAAAATTCAGAACAAAGCTGTTGAAATTATTAATAACCCTGCTTTTACAAGTAAATTACCACCCCTACAAGTAGGAGGAATGTTGCCTCACTTGCATTATTTTGCAAATATTTTTATGGCAAATGCTCAGACGAAGATGCGTCCATTGTGTCATCTCTCCATGCCTTCCCTCGTGCTACACGGGCATCTGGCAGCGCTCATAACTGGAATGTCACACAGCCATATTGCAGAACTTTCGCCTATCAGAATTCTTTTATTCCCCGATCTGCATCTCTCTGGAACTCGCTTCCCCAGAATTGTTTCCATCCAAAGTTCAACTTACAGGTAATCAAGTCCAACTGTTACAGATATTTCATGAATCGAGGACACCAGTAATCTGGGGCCGGATACTCAAAAGCTGTCCCAAGTTAGAACAACTGGCTGTCGTAAGGAACTTAGGATATCCTAACTTATGCCACACCTAGGACATCCCAAATCACCGATATTCAAACAAGATTGAAAACGTCCTAATGTTGTCCTAGGGTGTTTTCCATGAAGCTTACCAGAGGGCAGTAAGAACTCCAGCTGATTTGTCGTTAGCCAGTCACAATTGCAGTTCATCGACGTAAACGCCAGTGAAAACAGAGATTCTCCGAAAATGCGATGTATGATCAAATTCAAAGATAAACACAGAGCGGCTTAGTTGACAGTGTCCCTAGCAAGGCCTAAAGAGGTCCCTAGTACTTTACAGCGTAAAGTTAACAGTGTGACAAAATATAATGGAAGGCCATCCACTTAAGAAACGCCGCCCTAACTTCTCCGAAAAAGAATTATGTACAATGGTTCTGGAGGTGTCGGAAAGAAGGAAAATATTATTTGGGAAATTAAGCAACACCATCACGTCCCGAGTCAAAGCAAATGCTTGGGAAAGTGTACAAGATGCTGCAAATAATGTAAGTCGTATTCAGAGAGATGTGGGAGAAGTGAGAAGGAAATTTACACACCAAGTCAGACGTGAAGAAGAAAGCTGCTTGTGAAAAAAAAAAAAAAAACATTTACAGGGAACAGGTAAGTGATGGTTATCATCATCCAGCAGTTACACTATTTGGTACATTTCCAGAACTACACCCCAGTCACTTTGAAGCTTATTTTATTTCATTTTTCAATGTCTTATAGTGTGATTCATTTGAACTGATACTCATTTCTATCAGAAAGTAATGTTCTGGGCGCAGAAAGGCCAATGCTACAGCGATGTGTTTTCCGATCTGGTTTTGATTCGGATGTTTACCAAACCTATTTCCGGGTTATGTTCGCCTACGACACCCTCCGGGGGTGTCCTAAGTTAGGACCAGAGTTACGACACATGACGTCACAAGATGGCGGCTGAAATGTTTTGAATATCGATGGAATGGGCACCGTGGGCGAGATAGGACTGTCATAGCGAGATACGACAGTCCTAAGTGTTTTGAGTATCCGGCCCCTGGTGTATGGATTTTTTTCTTTACTCATTAGTTTTTCCTTCCTCTGTTCATTTTTTTTTTTTTTTTTAATGTAGGGGAGCGCGTGGGAATGTGAAACCTGGGGAATGGGATACCTGAGAGAGCATAAAGGTGTCGAAGGGATAGGAGTTAGAGTAGTTGTTGGGTGTAGTGTGGGATAGGATAAAATAGAAAGGATGCAGTGGAAGCAAGGAAGCTGAAAAGAAAGGGGCAGTGGGTTTAGTAGGAAGGGAATGGATATGTCGAACGACTGGGTGTGGTTTGAGGAAGTATGACTGAGAGGAGGTATTAGTTTCTTTGGAGAACAAAGGAGTTCAAAGGAAGACAAACGGTAACAGATCTGTTGTTTATTTCAATGATTTTTATTACAGGGGAAACTTATATCTAACAGAAATATCCTACTGAATTAAAGACAAGGATAGAAAGGAAGGGAGATGGGGAAGGCGGAGGAGAAGAGGAATTGGGATGGGCAGGGTGAGGAAGAATTTGGGCGGGAAAGGAAGAATAGTATTTATGACAGGTCATTCCCGTAGTTTCACACGAATAATTAAATGGATTAGCCGTGTGGCAGGAGCCACTCTCATCCGACATTGTAATGAACCATTAGTAACGCAAGCTGGATAAATTGTTTCATATATATATCTCACCTGATTTGTGTCCACCCTCGTTACTAATGCAAGTGTGCTTGGGTTAGAGACTATTGTTCTGGGTGAAGGCTATTGTTTATTCATGACGCACGGGTTGTCTTTCTATTTGTGTTGAAAAGCCAAAGTCCGCAGTGATGATGACATTATCGCGTATAGTTCACAAAACACAATAGACTGTCGTATGTGATAGTACTTTATTCAAGAGTTCATCAAAATTTTACCCTTGTTTAGATTTTCTGTTCGTTCACCTCAGTTCTTTCAGAGTTGGGTTTTGGTTTCGATTTAAGGACTCTCTGCCAGTTGGCTTGCTTTCGTCGGTAGTTTGCTCATTTATCTGCCCTAGTTGCCAAACAGGGTATATTGGGAGTACATTACGCACCGCCGAACACATGGGTCAGTCTGGAAGAACGGGTCATAGGTTTTAGTCACTATCTTATTTAGCTATGAGGGAACACGGTGTTCAGTGTGATACTCGTCTGAAAGGTGAATGTTTTAAAATTCTTGATAGCTGCTCCAGTGACAGTGTAAGAATCTCAAAGTACATGTACACATTAAATTGCGTAAGCCCCAACTGAACATTACTACATCATCCTACCCCTTAAACATAGCTTAATTCTCTTATATACCACTGCTGAATCTTTAAAGAATTTTGATATTTACATGTAAGTAACCTTAATAACTTTATCAGTTTAGATCACTGAAGGTGACATTAAGGCAATGTCGAAATGTATGGTAATAAAATCCATTATGTTCGTCACGACACTGTTTACTTTTCCTGTGATAGTACTATGACAGGTGTTGTTCGTCCATAAGGTGGACAGTACTGCAGTTTGCTACATTTGTTTACTTAGATGAAAAAAAAAATGCACACCGACTGACCTTTGTTATCACACTGCATGTTTTTAAAAGAATGTCTCCAGGAGAAGAGAACCAGGACAGGCAAAGAAAACTATAAGCCATGATGCAGTGGCAATCAGCCAGAACATTTAAACAATCAGCAGTAAAAGTAAGTAGTTAGTCAAGACAAGGCATTAAGGAAAAGCAGCCACTGCAAAACAGACAAGAACTAAAGGAAAGTAAGTGGAAATAAGAATCATCCAGGACAAGGAAAAACATTCAGATTTTACGTGAACACAGTCTCCTAAGAAGGCAAAAAAACAGTCGGATTAACAACAAAATCAGCCAAAGAAAAAAAAATCAGCCATAGAAAGCAATCTATAGATGAAAACAATCAGCCATCGATAATCAAGGAAAACAATCCACAAAAGACAATAGGCCAAAGAAAAACTTAAGCTAATGTGGAAAGATAATGATCAGCCAGAACAATTAAAGAAAAAAGCAAGAATGATGATGTCTGTTGGGAAAAAATCAAACTACTACTAAGAGCTAACCTACGTGTAAAAGAAAAGGACGGAAAAGAGGTAAACTCTCCCTCACCCACCATTGCATCCGCTTAAACCGGCAGAACAAAAAAGGAGAAAAACACTATGCTTGTCAGGAAGAACAAACATGTAAATTTTATGGGAGAGGCAGAAGAAGAAAGATTATGCACTATGTAATCTCTATTTTACGGATCTGAAAAAGAAAGTGCATACAAAATCGCCAAATGTTATTACTAAGCAAAGGTCACACAACTGTCAGCATTCGCTTCAGCCTAGCAATAAACAAGATTCACGTAGTTATAGCCTATAGTCTCATATTATTTTTTTTTTGCAAAATTTTAAATGTGCATCAAGTTTTTTGCACTAATTATTCTTGCTGCTAATCTGTTCCATTTTTCTGTACCCGAATATTGAAGTAATTTTCCCCTATATTAGTACTACATCTCTTCTTTTTGAGTGTCATTCCAGTTATGTCTAGTCACAGTATCATTCTGCATTTCCAATAAATTGTCATATCTAACATGAACAGAAAAAAACAGTTCTAAATACTTGTATTAGATCTCACCTGAGTCAGTTTTTTTTTTTACACCTATTCTGTTTCTTTGGTCGCCCTGCTCTTCTTAAGGTAAATTTCAGAGTGATGAGATCATTTTTTGTGGCTTTGCTTTGCACTCCTTCGAGTCTGTCTTCGTCCATAATACGATTCGGGGACCACTGCTGCACTCAGTATCCTACAGGTGGTCTAACTAATGATGTATAAAACTTACTGATTGCATCTGACTTTTTATGATCAAACTTCCTCGCGATGAAGCCAAAAATATTTTTTTTTGTCTGTTACTGGTTGCCCTACACTAGAGTTTTTGCGGCCGCTGCTGATAACTCCTCAATCCTTGTCGTCCTTTAGTCCCATCAGTCGGGCACTGAACGAGTGATATTCATAATTAATGGTGTTACTAAGGTTCATTAACTTAAATTTATTTATATAAATTTTTATATGCCATTTTCACTCCACTTAATTAATATATTTATGTCGTATTGCTTGCTTGTAGATTAATAGTCAGGTTACATTGCCTCCATTCTTCGTGTAATGTGTAAATTTCGCTGCCTTAGAAATAACACCATTTTTTGCTTTATTAAGATAAATGATGAGAACTGGTCCTAAAAGTGACCCTTGAGGAACTTTGCTTGTTACTTATAGCCAGTCTGATAATTTGTCATTTATTACACGCTGCTTGCAGTTTGTTAACCAACTTCCAGTCCATGAACATAATTTTTTTTAGAGGGGCCGTGGGCTTTCCATTTTTCTAATAGTTTTAGATGCGGGACCTTATCAAATGCTTTCTGGAAAATAAGGCAAATGACACCTGACTGTACTTTTGAGTTCCAGCTGTCGTACATGTTCGTAAAAATCAAGCAAATTTGTGAGACTTGAACTGTTATTTAGAAACCTGTGTTGATTATCTAAGATGATGGGCGGGAATTTGTAGCGCGTTTTTTATCGCCCTTTTTAAAGATAAACGGCATATTAGCGAATCCCATTGACTAGGTACCCTGCATTCAGTAAATGATTGTAAAACGGATTGTGAGATGGGAATGTTTAAATTATATCCTTTTGTGAAAAGAGAATGAAGGGAGTCGCTCAGTATTGATGCTATAGTTTGGTTATAACGGACGTGATCACGTTCGCAGTTTAGTAGGGGCACTATGCTATCTTTTACACTTTCCTGACTGGCCACATAATGGAAAATAATAAAAGGTTTGATTTTGCTTCGCGAGAAATTTTTGCTTCAAAGTCCCGTTTAGTTGTCCAAATAATTTTCATATTTTGCTGCAGGAATTTGAGTTACAATATTCAATACTGTCATTGTGATTTCTTATATAATTGTATTTTTTGTATGCTCTTCTTTAGCGGCTGATAATCTTTTCAACGTTCTTGAACATAGAGACCTGTTTATTGATGACATTATTTCTTTGGGTAACTCAATATACTGTACATTTTAGTTCCATAGACATTAGCTGTTCTGTGAATTTTTCTCACATTTCTTTGACGTTATCCACCTTCAGTAATTAAATCCAGTTGCTATGGGACATTTCTTTCCTCATATTTCCGAAGTTGGCTTTTATAAAGTTAGGAAATAAAAGGCTGTTTATACTGGTCTTACAAGCGTCCTTGTGTCTGTTAGTCATGTGATAGACAGACGCTCTTGTGTCTGTGCATCGAGTAACAAACAAACGTAGCCTACTTATGTTTGTGGATCATGTGACACACAGGCTCCTTTGTATTTGTGCATCGAGTAACAGACAGGCGCTTTTATGTTTGTGGATAAAGTGATATTCAGGCTCCCTTGTATTTGTTTATTGAGTAACAGACAGATGCTCTTATGCTGGTGGATCAAGTGGCAGACAAACGACCCTTAGTTGGTGGTTCTTGAGTACATGTTTCATTTGGTGAAACAAGTCATGTAAAAATCAATAAATAAATAGTTTGTCACCAAGACCTCAGTAGACAAATACAGCCCCTTTAGTTGATGGTTCAGAAAGCATCAAATTTAAAGAGACAGTGATGGACAGAGCTCTTTCGTTCGTGACTGAAGTGGAGTAAAAAGTTTGTCATCAATTATTCGTCAACATCTCAGATGCATTGCCCTGATCCATTTTAATCATCCACCTTTAATCGAGTGGCTGGGGCTCACTGCGCTCTCTCTCTCTCTCTCATGTCCATTTCTATTTTTCACTTCTCCCTTTTCAATTAAAGCCACCCCTTATCTTATCTTTTTCCCCTCTTGCCTTCCCCCTCTCACGCACTCCATATATTTTTCCCATTTTTGCTCAAATCCTTAGCATCACTGTGTGTGTGTGTTTTTTTTTACTCAGTTTTCCGTTTACATTTCGACACATTCCATATATTTCTCCCCCTTTTGGCTCAAAACCTTAGCAAAATTTTTTTTTTTTTAAACTCTGTTTTCGTTTACGTTTCCTTCAGTCTCATCCTTTAGAAAACACATACCTCATCTTCAAACTCCTAATCCAATCTCATTCCCTCCAGCTAAGCTATCTATCTATTTATCACCAGACAGCAAAATCCCTTAGCGGCTGTCTACAAACGAATTGTCTTCATACCACCCTGTCCACTGCCATCTTTCTGCCCTCTCTCCAACTCACAGCCTCCTTTCTCATATACTTCTCCACGTAATCCCTCCATCTCACCCTTACTTCCCCCTCTCCTTCCCTACTCCACGTAACTCATACGGACTCTCATAATCAGCCTTTCATTCTCCGCTTTCTTCACATGGCCAGACTCCTGCTTGCAGTTAAATATTTCCCTTCTTTGTTTCTGTGAAAACAGCATTGACGGATCTAGTTTGATGAAATTGGGTCTGATATTTCTGTAGCCACTCAAATTCAAGTAAGTAGGTTTTGGCAAACTTAGTTTCTTTAATCTCCTGCAATACTTTTGCATATTATGGGATATGTGTCACGCATCTTTTATACCAAATGATACCTAATGCATGTTTCCCGTAGGGCTGCCTAGAAAAAATATGGCATAGCCGAAAAAAGCCGAAAGTCCGAACCCTCACGACTCTCAGCTGGTTTCGGCATTGACACGTGTCACCTGCCCATAGTCAGTCTATCCTTTACCTCTTGCCCTATTGCCCATTATTACTCCTGCACCCCATCTGCCTGTCTCCTTTCCACTGACCTTTACTACAGTTACTTCATTCCTCACTTGTCGCTCCATATGCAAACAGTACATCATCTACTCAGCAAAACGTAACTCCTCTCCCTCACCATCCTACTGTAAATTTCACCCTCCTTGTCTGTTCTCTTATTCATTATTTTCTCTGCTTTCAGTATATAATGCGATGTGTTTGGGTGTTTGCTCGCTTATTTCACTATTTTTAAATCATTATGTGCATCACTGTTTTCCAAGATATGGAAAATGAAGTTTGAATAAGAATGGTTTCCTTTTGGGGATTATTCATCAAAATGGTTTCGTTGACTAGTGTACTTTGGAATTATCCTGGCTTACAGCTCCAAATATCTCCCACACAAACATATAAGGAAAGCGAAAATGTAAGCCTGTTTATCTATCTATAGCCAGATGCCTTTATCCAGTACGGAGTAGTCACAGACGAATCTTTTCCATGTCGTCCTGTACCTAGCCATTACGCTGCCCTCCCTCCGACTCACACACATCCTCTTTCATATAGCTCTCCACTCTATCCGTCCATCTAATCCTCAATCTCCCCCTCCCTCTCTTCTCCTCCACCTCACTCACACAGTCTCTCCTTGTTAGTCTCTCGCTCTCTATCTTCTCCACATGTAAGTAATTATGAAATTGGTAATTATTATATTTCTTTCACATAATGATAAACTGTTTACAAGAAAGTGTCTGTTAAAGCCGTGTGCCTGTTATCTTCGCGTGGTGACAGGGTACACTGAGGACTCCATGGGCAACATCCTTTTACAGTCAGGGGCAAATTTTCACTTAGGGTACCAGACCGTCTACTTTACACTCGAGATGTGTTCATCGTTTTTCTGTGTGCAGTCATATATAAAAAAGAGTACTTTATAGGCAGAAAAATATATCAACCTTCCCAGCTTAGGTAGTAGTAGCATGCAGATGAATGTGATATACACAAGAGGCATAATATTAGGCGGATTTTTGTCCCTAACTCTATCTCATCTTGCTGTTATTTCCTAAGTTTTCTTTTCATTTCCTATTTCGTAAATAAATACTCTGGATCGCATGCCTTTAGCTAATACCCGTTTTAGGTATTTCATAAGTATTTTCATTTTTTTTGGCCACCTCACCTCTTCTACTGCCTTTCGAACACTCATTTTAATTCCTTTATTCCTCCTATTTTTATGCACTCTCCTTCTTGCCTATGTTCACACGCTTCTCCTATCAATAATATTCTCGCATCTTTTGTCTCCCAACATATGTTTTCTTTTTTCTTTTTTCTTTTTTTGTCTCCTTCGCTTATCATAAATTTCTTTCCTTTGGCTGAAATCACATTTTGTCCCACATCAGGCCATTATCACCCTGTCATTGTCGCCCACACTTGCGTCAGTATCTCACATCCTCGTCATATGGTTCCTGAGCACTCATGTGCTGCCCACACAAGCCATCAAACGCAGTCATACACACACATCAGCTATAATTTCTCCTCTTTAACATGGCTATCTGCTTCAATCTCTGCAGCTTGAACTCTGTGCCTTAACAGCAACATACAAACCGAATATGATGCTAGCCAGGGAAAAGTGTTGTCAAAGACTGTAAAGCAGCTATAATGTTTTATTCTGTATCTGCACATGTAAAATATGTTATTAATGATTGACGAAATATAGAAAAAAAAACAACCTGGTTATGGATCAGTGGCACTAACAATAGGTTGATCTGCTTACTTTTCAGGATATACTGACCCACGAGGAAGGTGATTTTGATAGTGGAATTTGGCTTAGTGTGGTGGTAAATTCACAGATCTATCCTCTTCGGGAATCAGTCACACGCCTGTCATCCTGAGTCATCCTTGGTGGACGTTTGGGAAAAGTTCTGTCCCTTCGCCTGCAGATCAGCGTGGTGAATCTTCAGCAATAGACACTGATGACATTAATTGGTCAGAGATCAGTGTTATCAGTGTCGGTTGCTACAGATTCACCACAATGACCTTCGAAATCCATGGAGAGAAAAGCAGAAGTGGCGATAGGACATTTGATGTCGTCTGTGTGCCTCTAAATCTTACACTGGCACACAGTTTCCTCCTCAAATTCTTCCTGATCATCTTCCTGCGTGAGCTTCATGCAGTACCTCCTTCCTCACACCTTTGCACCTACCCTCTCTCTCTCTCTCTCTCTCTCTCTCTGAACCCAGTGAAGACGACTGACAGATTGGTGGATGTAGATGGCACGGGGAAAAATCACCAATCTCTTATCTTTTTATATATGAAATGAGTCTGAATGCTGCAAGCCAGAACAGAAAGAGGTCAGATCCCCATCCACTACTGCAGCAGGAGGAGAAGTAGTAATTTCTCAGCAAAATACCAGGATTAGTGAAAGCGTTATAATAGTTCCAGTAGACTTTCATGGCTTCGAAGGCTGAAAAACACTAAGCAGAGTAAGGGAACACACCCAGCTCAAGAAACGTGAAAATGGATTCAGCATCTGAAACAGATTTGCTGAACTTGTCCATGCATCGCTAGAGAATGACTCTACCATTCTTCAGACACGACCGAAGACAGAACAGTATTTGACTGATAGAACGCCAAAGAAAAACGGTTGAAAGCCACAGAACAAAACAGGCATTAAGGTCTAGGGAAGGTTTCAGGTTAAACATGAGCTGATTTTGTGCTGTGAATGCCAGGGGAAACCCGGACATTCCAGATTAGTCGTCCTATGATTCAAGAACAGGAATTTCTGTAAAGTTCCACAGTGATTACTAGAAAGCGCTCAAAGAGCGCATACCTCCGCCAATGCCTTTGCCATTAAAAAGGATCAGAATACAGATCCGTGGAGATGTGTGGAACACATAGGATCTGGAGCCGCCGC
Organism: Birgus latro; assembly: GCA_018397915.1. Taxonomy (NCBI): domain Eukaryota; kingdom Metazoa; phylum Arthropoda; class Malacostraca; order Decapoda; family Coenobitidae; genus Birgus; species Birgus latro. The sequence goes on along the minus strand of JAGKTI010018498.1, from coordinate 1,950 downwards.
CAAATTTAATCAATTGTTCCTTGATCTATGGCCCATTCTTGCACAGAATTTTACTGAAATTCATTGAGAACTCTTGGAGATACTGTGGGGGATACATAGGATCCGGATCTATCCCCAAATTCAAATAATTCTTTCTAGCCTCATGGCCCACCCTTCCACAAAATTTCATTGAATTTATTGAGAACTTTTGGACATATCGTGTGGACAAACGGACAAACATCGGTGAATACATAACTTCCTTCAACTTCGCTGGCGGAGGTAACAAGATCAAGGCCTTTCGGGGTGCCAGGATTGTGAAAATTGCTGCGGAAGTAGAGCAAATCTGGAAATGGGGACGACAATAATTGCTCAGCTTAGTGTCACCGGCATCTTCCTCAGGCGGAACATGATTGTTGCTATAGAAAAGACCACAGGTGATGCCATGACTCTAGCTAATAAGATAAACTGAAATAAGGCCAAGGTATGACAAGTGGGATTTTGCCATGGACGTCTGCTGGTAATTATGCCACCAGTAAAGGAACAGGAATAAATACTAGGTTTCCTTACTTAGGCGCCCAGTGCGGGATTGTTGCTGGTGCTGCTCAATCCCGGCTCGTGTGATTGAGGAGACACAGCCACCGCAGGTAAGAAACATCCCTTTGGGTTGTCCCATTTGGTCGCTACACCATTATTTTGTGTCTGCATCTCATTGTGGCATGGGCTGTATTATATTATGTATTATGTATTATATTATGTATTATATATTATGTATTATACTGAGTGTGAGAATGGCAGTGCTCTAGTGGATATTTGTGCAGAGAGTAGGTTGGTGACAGCCATTACCCTCTTTAGACACAGAATGATCCACAGATATACGTAACGAGTGATGAAAAGGGTGGTTGGTAAACTGAATGAACGGATGGCAATGATTGTTTATGTGTGTGTGGATGACAAAACGAGAAGGTGTGTGATGGATGCAAGAACATACAGAGGTTAGAGGAGCGGACTTTCTGACCACTATGTGGTGCTAGCAAAAGTCAAGGTTCAAATGCAATGAAGGAATCGAAGGAGGGAAGGACAGGAAGGAGGGTAAAAAGGTTGCAAGAAGATTAAAAAAAAAAAAAAATAGACAATATAAGAAAGAAGTGGAGGAGCAATTGGGTAAATATGGTTTGGAGCAGTTGGGGGAAGTGGAAAGTGTAGGCAAGATATTCAGAGAGGAAATCTGTGCAGCATGTAAGGTGGGGTGTAGAGTGAAGAGAAGACGAAAGAGGGTGCATGGAACGGCATGGTGGGAGGAAGAGGTGAGACAAGCTGTGGTGGAAAAGAAGAAAGCATATAGTGAGTGGATGGGAAGCAGGGTTATGGGGGAAGTTCAGAGATGGAAGAGACAGTTATATATAGAGAGGTAGAGAGAGGTGAAACATTAGTAAGAAAGAATACGCAGAAAGTGGATGAGGAGTTTGGAAGGAATTTGAGTGTAAAGTCAAGGGAATGTAAGAAAATGTTCTGGAAAGAGGTAAAGAGAGTTAGACAGGGTGATAAAGAGGTTATTCGAGGAGTGAAAGATAAAAAAAGTAGATTGCTAGTGGAGAAGGAAGAAAAGGAGAGCAGAAGGAAAGAACACTTTTAAGACCTGTTCAAAACAGAGAATGAATGTCCCGGAGGATTAAAAGTCAGATATAATAATTTTCCTGAACAAACTGTTGATTTGTGACATGGTGCTTAAGGAACGAGTGATGAGAAGGATGACATATGTACCTAGGAGGAAAATATGGAAGCTGAGAAACCAATCAGTAAGGGATGCCTTTTATAGTGAGATGAGGAGAGTGGTGGCTGAACAGGAAGCCGAAGATAGAGACGTTAATGAGCAGTATGGAGCCCTTAAAAACAACCTCTTGAGAGTTACCGATACAGTATGCGGTTGCAAGAGGCCCACCAAGACATAAAGTAACTTGGTGGTGGGATGAG
>JAGKTI010018497.1:0-15646 GCA_018397915.1 Birgus latro | reverse complement strand
ATCTCTCTCTCTCTCTCTCTCTCTCTCTCTCTCTCTTCCCCTCTCTTCTATTTCTCTTCTTTCTGTGTATCTATCTTTCCCCCCTCCTCCTCCGCCTCCTTCTTCTTCTTCCTCCTCCTCCTTCTCCTTCTTCTTCTTCTCTCTCCTCTCTCCCAGCCCCCTCCCCTCTCTCTCAGCCCCCTTGCCTTGTGTGAAGCAGTGTGGCGTTCATTATCGGGGTGGGGGAGCGCCGCGCCCCGTTTGGCTTCACAGGGACCTAATTGACCCCCTGCCCGCTATTGTCAAGCCTCTCTCGCCTTCACACTTGTTGTATTACCTTCACTCCGTTTCTCCTTGCATCGCACTAAAGGCCACGTTCTCGCTGGATTTTAGTAGCTTAGTAACACCTCTTCCTCAGCGATTTGTTTTGTATGGTTCCATTTAATAACCTCCTGTACGTTGCTGCCTTCGCTCACATTTGCATTGCCTTCATTCGGTTTCTCATTGCGTCCCACTAAGAGCCAAGGTCTATTTAGACCTTGCTAAGAGCCGTATTCTTGTTGGCTTTCGAGTTTTCGTAGCGCGTCTTCCCTGGTGATTTATTTCGTGCATTACACTTCAGTGTCCTCTTTCCTTTGTTATTGATGCAAACTATGCGGTTATTAAAACTATATAAATACAAGACAGTGTTAGTGTTTCAAATGCAACTATATCGGTAAACAAGATTTGTAATGCAATGAAGCCCCTATGCCACCTATAATTTGGCTCTTTGAATTCACACAAACTTGTCCACGATGCATCCCTCCGCCCTTCTATTTTATCACCATATCCAATACTCCAAGCTGTTCTAGTACTTCTAACTTGCTATATGGTTGTATCTTGCTCGCAGTTTGCTTTGTTATTCAGCGGCAACTTCCTTCCTTGAAACACATTTATCCTTTCATTCCTTCATCCTCATCTCCCCCGCCTGACCCGCACACAAGTACTAGCACCACAAGGTATGTTCCTCCCGCACTGCTCCATCGCACACCACCACCATCCCACCCAATTATGCCCACTCTTTCCTGCCCATCCCCTCATTTTTTTTCTTCCCTCATCAGATTTAGCGCAGTGGAATTGTGACTGGGCTGGACTATCCTAACTGGACCTGACAATATCTGACTGGCCTCAAATTGATGTGAAGGACCTGTGTGTGTGTATATAATGACCTGACTGGGCCTAACTGGGACTGACTGGTCCTTTGCTCTCCTGAACTCCACTGACCTGACTGCGCCTGAATGGACGTGAAACACCTAAATTGCTTATATCACCTTCAGCCTGAGGATGTAGGTTTGGTGCTATTCTAGTTGACACCATTTTTTTCTCCTGTTAAATATACCCCCTCATAGTGAACGGTACGTCTAACCTCTCTGGCTCGAAAAGTCTAAACTGAATAAAATCGTCTTAACATTAGCAAGAATAACATTAAAAGATACGTCTCATTAAGAAGGAATACGTGGCCTAAATGACCTTAACTGAACCTGAATGGACCCAGCCAGAGCTAAATGACTCATCGCTGATATGAATTAACCTGACTGGGCCGAAATGGATGTGCAGGGTCTGATACACCTCGAGTGGCCTGAACGGCCCTGAAACGAAGTAAATGGTCTCGTCGTGTGAAAATATCAAGACTCAATTATGATACGTTATCGAATTGTAGGATTTAGCAATAAGGCATGCCAAACATTCCAGTAACTCCAATCAGGTAATGCATTTCATAATAATAGTTCTGGATGTCTCCTGGAAATTTTAGTCAAATTACATGAGTCTTACTGTAGTGAAAAAGTTAATGAAGGTTGTATTAAACCTTCTCATTTCAAAACATCTGCGTTGAAATGTATAAAAATCTTCTCCTGGCAAGGGGTTAACTTGAAAATGTATTGTTTCGCATTCTCTTCCTTACACAACTTTTTAGGTTTCAGACATATTTAAAGTTGCACAAAATTAAAATATATTCCAGATTCAGTTCCTCCCTGATATATGCTCACTTGAGAAGGGAGTTTATTCTTAATGTTTAATGGTTACACAGCTGGAGGATCTGCACATTTAAGCTCTTGAGATTTACAGAGTTCCAAGACAAATTTCCCACCAGGCAAGATCTAAAACTAAATAAGGATCTCCTTTCTTTTTTTCTTTTTTTTTTAAGTAGCGAGAGGGACGACCACCTTCTTCTCAGTAAGTATAGTGCAGCCTTAAACTGGCTATATGGTGAGTCACAACCCACATGGTTCCCTGTTAATGACAAGGCCATCTAGTGCAGTACGCTGGATAGTCATCATTTATGGAAAAAGACCCCTGGAAGTTTAATGAGTTAAGGCATTCCAACTGGATAGAGTTAGTAAGGGTTTCAATATGAGGGGTGTTTAGGTATTATTACTCACACAACCCCACTCAGGGATGAACGGACTGGTCACCCTTGTTTCAAATTCTAGGACTATGTAGCCTAGCCCCGGTTTCCTACGGTCCTGATGGGGCAATAAAGACTGGGTGATATATGCAGTATATTAAGCAAAATTCATATCAACACGTATCAATTTATCTCAAGACGTATATTCACTTCACCTAAACCTTTGCAAGTGAAGAGAAGCTATAACCGAAGTTTAATCTTTCACTTATTCAGTCGGAGGACTTCATCAGTTTATGTTTTCTACTTTCAGAGAATGTTGTCAAAATACGAGATTAGAAATTGCCTTCATTATCCCACCAGAACCTGATTTATATGCCTAAGCTAAACAAGTTCATCTAAAGTAACAGGTTAATGACCGGTGTTTGGCAGACAAATGATAATAAAAGTACATTATTCGTATGTCCAACTCCGGGTATAGACTCCATACTTCGACAGCGTTTCGCGCTGCACACCTTCACCAAGGAACCACAAGCACACACACTATACGACTCCTGATGCTTTTACACTTAACGAAATCAACATTAATTCTGTCATGTTCGGGATACCTCTGGTATTCTATTCCAGATAAAGTCAAGCGATTTCATTCAGGTGACAGTGAGCATAGAAGCACGAGCGTTAATGCAGGTGTCATTAACCCTTCCATGGTCATATAACACCACCATGTTCGGAATAGCTGTAGTATTCAGTTTCAACTAACAGCAGGCGATTATGTTCGTCTGAGAGTGAACACAGAAGCCTGAGAGTGTTAATACCTTCATTAACCCTCTCATGGTCACATCATTACTATTATTTATTCCAGCTAGCCCCATACGATTATATTTATTCGAGGGAGAGTTACGGATTTCTTTAGAGTTAGCATCCAAATTTCTCAAGACGGTTCTCGTACCCCGAATGTCTGCGATCGGGGGACGTGCTGCAGCTTTCATCCTCAGCATTTTCTACAGCATATCTGTCCTCATTACTGTCATTAAAAGAAATCTCACTCTTTTAAGGATTCTCCAAAATGAACTAGCAAAGAGATGATTGGAGAAGCACTTTTTAAGATTTTTTTTCATCCTCCTTGGTCCCTGCAGGCTACAGTGCGATCGAGGGAACTATCATTTGGTCGTATATTTGGTCGTATTCTCGTTGGTTTAAGAGACCCATTACGACCTCTTCTTCAGCTATTTACTTTGCTGGATACACCTTGCCTCCTTTATGTATAATTATTTTTGCCTCTACCCGATAATATATCAAATTTAAGAGATATTAATACAGTTTCTTTTTGACCCTCCAGCTCGAAATGTTTCTCTCTAAACGAATAACATCACCTAGGGAGAACAAGGATAAAATGCAGAATATGTAATCAGACTGCAGGGGTTCATATTCTCTTATATTTTACTAATGCAAGATATGTAGATGTTCAGAAACAGTAAATATCATACAAGAGAATATTTAGATGCAATATGCAAAAAAAAAGTGAATAGGAAGGAGGTACTAAAAACTCCCAAGCAAACGAGAACCAAGTCGTTTTCTTCATGTTCTTGTACTATATTTCTCGCCATGAAGAGCCTTTATAACGCAAGTAATATTACAGGTATGAGGATGAAACAAAGTAATATATAAATGATTTTTTTTTTTTACTGGCAATACTAGTATACCCTAGACGGCTTTTAAAAGTTACCGGATACCCTGAAGAAACAAAAGACGATAAAAAGCCTTTTGTAGCTCCAGACGCCAGAGTTCCCACAACGCCGCAGAGTTTGGTAAAAGTTCAACAGAAGAAAAGTAGAGGAGAAGCCGAGAAAAAAAAGTGGGTGGATGGAAGGAGGAAGTGTGTTTTGTTAAGCCCTCGAGTGTGAGGCCCTTTTAATTTCATTTTCACCATTTTTAAAATTTTGGGGCAGGGCTTTTAGATGCAGCTCACGTTAACTTTTTCATTGCCTGGACAACCCTGTTATCTGTTTCATCTGACGCTGGACTATTTTATTTAGTTACGAGTATGTCACAGGAGCATGAAAGTTGTCAGCTTGAGTACCAGAAAACCCGTAGGCATGTCATAAAAACACCACCGCTAATATCAATACAAAAGTCCTGTATGAGACAGCCCTAGCATGTATCCAGTATGGACGGGGGGTGTTAGTGCAGAAGGTGACATGTTGAGCTGTATGGTACGTAGGAGATTTGTTGGGCCTCAGGGAACGGACTATCAAAGCCTATGCCCAGAGTTTCCCATGCCATTGAGAACAGGAGCTAGGTGTACGGAATATCGAAAATGCCGAAGTCCTGCAAAATCCCTTCATCCCGCGGACAACGTTTGCATTATTGTTTAGTATGAATTTTATCTATTTTCTTAATTTCACTTTTTTTTGCACTAGCAGACACATTCATCAATTTTGAAAGAGAAAAAATATTAATAAAGGGGCTACTGAAGGCTATATTTTACCTCCCCAGTTCAAAAAATCTCTCCTAAGCCGAATAATAGTGGGAGAGATGAAAAGGGTAAAATGAGAGAAATAAAGACTGGGGGAGATAAAGAGAGGAAGAGAAATCAAAGGGATCAGAGGAGGGGAAATGTGAGAGAGATAAAGGCAGGGGAGAGAAGTGAGAGGGATAAAGAAGAGAGAAGTGAGATACCAAGAGAGGGAAGACGAGTGGGAGAGATAGAGCGAGGGAGACGTGGGATAAAAAATACAGGGAAGAAATGAGACGAGAGAAGGGGGATTGAGACATATAAAGAGAGGGCAGAAGTGAGAGGGATAAGCAGGGAGAAGCGGGGGAGATACAGAGAGGGAAGAAGCAGAGAGAGGGGAGAGACAAAAAGAGGGAAGAGGAGTGGGAGGGAATAAACACACGGTAAAGAAGTTGGAGAGATGAATACAGGGGAGATGTAAGAGGGATAACGTAAGGGGAGACTAATTTTCAGAGGGAGGAAGGGGAGAGGAATGACGGGGAATGGGAAAGGAAAATTAGAAGAGAGGAGGAGAGGAAAAGGAGAAGTGACATGAGAGCGACAGAGATTGGGAGAAAAGTGGGAAAATAAAGAGATAGAAGTGAGTGGAGATAGAGAAGTGACAGGGAGAGAGGGTGTAATTATCGAAGAAAGAAATGGAGATGAAGGAAGAAAAAACAGAATGAAAGGAGGATGATAAAACAGAGGGAAGAAATGGGAGAGAGAAAGGGAAAAAGGAGAGGAGAAGAATGGAGTAAGAAGGTGAGCATATTGGAGAGTGTAATTTTCAAAGGAAGAGATGGAGGGATGGAGGTGGAAATACTGGGAGAGATGAGAATGAGAGAAGTGGGAGAGATAAAGAGAGGGGAGAGAACACGAGGAGAGGAGGGAAGTGATGGAGGGTAGGGAAATGAAAGGAAGAGAGAGTGTAATTTTCAGGGAGCAATGGACTGGGTGTTGGTGAGGCTTCCAATACAGGCACACAAAAGGGGAAACTTACTGCATGGATAACCCCCTTTCTCTCCCCCACCCTCTCACTTTCTCTATACATTTTCTCCTTTTTTCTCTCTCCTCATCTGTCTTTCTCTCCTTCATTCACTTCTCTCTCCTTCTCTTCATCCTCTATCCTCTTGTGTCTCTTCATGAATCGTTCTCTCCTTTCTGTCTTTCATACCTGTGCCTTTCTTTCCCTTTCCTCTCTCTGTTTAGTCCCTCCTCATCTCTGCCCTCTCTCTCAGTCTTTATAGTCTTTCTCCTCTAAGCTCGTTTGCTAAATCTTACACCCTTTGGTCACATTACCTTCTCTCTCTTTGTTGCACTTTCACCTCGTCTCACACGACTCCATATTCTTCATTTTTTTCTACGCCTTTTTTTCCTTTTTTCACCTTTCGCCCTCGACAAATCCCTGCCTTACCTGCTTCATCTCTGCCCCAATCCTTTCTGTACCTCAGCTGAATCACGCTTATCCATGGAGGTATTACTGTCAGAGCTCCATGCCCTTAACCCTCTCGAAGTGGCGTCTTCTCTCGTATTTTTTGTGCTAAGGTAATACGATTTTATTCAGCTGACAGCGGATATAGGAGACTGTGAGCGTTAAAATTTATATCATTAACGCTGTCATTGACATGACAACTCTAATATTCTTTTCCAACTAACGCCAGACAATTTTATTCAGCTGTGTCAATACGGAGGTCTGAGAGCTGTTATTTCCACTCATTTCTCACATAGCAAGCATTCGCTTCCACACTTATTTCTCTTTCTCTTATTCCACTCACTTCTCTTTGCGTCACACAACATAACTTGATTTTTTCCCCACATTTCATTCCCTCAAAGTTTCCTCGTCCTCTAAAACTTCTCATTCATATTTTACTAACTCCTCTTTTTCTCGCACAACACATCTTTCTTTTTTTCATTCCTTTTTAACACTTTCCTTCTCCTCCCTTCTTCCTCACTCCTATTCATTTCACATCTCTGAAGCGTCACACAGGACAACTTTTACCCCATCATTTCATTTCCTCATGACTTCCAGCTTTTGCCAACCTCCCCATTCATATCCCATTACTCATCTTATTTTTTTACACAGCACAGCTTTGTTTTATTCACTCATTTTATTCCCTAACACGCCCTTCCTCTACCTAACTACCTCACTTTCATTTCCTTAATTCCTATTGACGTGTATTTCATCTACTACCCATTTTAACTCTTACCTCACTCACTCCTCTTCGTCTCACACAGCACAACTCTTTTATCATCCTGCCCACATGCTTTCGTCACTGCTTACACCTCTATCCATCCTGCTCACTCTCACAGCACGACTTTCTTACTCTTTCGTCATCTCCTCATTCTTCATCTACTCACTCCTTATTCTCACACAGTAAAACACTTTTTTCTCTCATTTCCTCACGCCTTGTTCCTCTTCCCTTCTCTCTTCCGCCTTTTCACCCTTTACACTCAATTTCCTGTCCTCATACCCCACCTCCTCCTCCTCAGTAATAAAAACTGAAAATAAAAAGTACCAGAAAGGGCACATCGAAAAATATTCAATCAGAAAAACAAGCGCATCCATAAATAACTCCTCTCCGTTTTCTTTTTTTCAATTTTCTTGTTTTTAGCAATAACGTGATAATTTACAAGGCGGGTCTCTGATGTTCAGCCAAGCGACAGAGCGTGGGATATTAATCAAACGAGCCGAACGGTAAAATATATCTCGCTCAATTAGGCTTTGACTCCCAATCAAAATTTCCAGATATTTAGCAGTCGGGGTGGAAAACTTAAACTCAAGGTGAATATCGAAGAAAATCGGGGGAGCAAGCGGGGGTTAGATATATCGTCGTATTACGAGACTGATTAGAGAAGCATATGTGAGTTAAGTGGATGGGAAGAGAGGGGGGGATAGATGGACGGGAGGATTGGGGGAGGGGAGGAGACCGAGAATGAGGTGGAGGGACGGCATTGAGAGGTGTATGTATGAGGGTGGTGTGAATTGGAAGGAGGGCAGCCTTCTGGCGGAGGGCAAGGTGACATGGAAGAGATAAGTCTGTGAGCACCTCCTCCGGCTTTAAGATATTTGATTATAGATAGATAAACAGATTATGACCGTCACACTGAGGTCACGCAGATATCATGAATCAACGTATAATACTCGCTTTAATAACGTATAATACTCGCTTTAACCTTTTTTGTACGGTGACGTCTTCTCTGGTATATTCTTGTTACCCGCGGACGATTTTATTGAAGTTTAGAAAGGCGGCTTGTACTGCAGAAGTTACGAGCTTACTACCCCTTCAGGTGGAAAAGCCTCCCCTATTTATTGAATAGTATCTGGAGACAGCAAGAATACAATATAAAAAGGGCGTCACCATACTACAGGGAAGCTCGATGGTGAAGCATCCTTTCACTTCTTAAAGATGTATAACAGATATGGTACCGAAGGGGTTAACCTTTTCCTAAGATGAGGAATTTTTCATTTCTTTCTTGCTACCACAAGCCGATTTTATTCAGCTTAGGAGGGCTACTGATGGTAGAAGGGTTAAATAAGATCGTGTGTAATCTATTAAAAAAAAATCTTTCCTGAGGTCCTCAGGCTGAAGGTGTTAAGCTTTCTCTCACGAATGCATTGTCAAATCGGTGGCCAGCTGACACAGCGATCGCCTTGTAATCAACAGGTAGGACAATTGAATCTCAGCGGCTTAACAATGGTGGGAAATCCTGGGTCCTCTGCTGTCTGCTGTACCTCGACACTTTCCTCTAAATCTACCATCTGTTGTAAATCGGTCCAGTGCAGTAAATTGGTTCTCTGCTGTAAATCGGTTCTTTGTTGGAACATCAATACTCAGCTGTAAATTGGTTATTTTGCAGGAAAGTCTCCTATACCAAGGAGAATAAGATCTCTGGTGAGGGAGGGGAGAGGAATTAGTCTGTGATGCATTGGTTAGTACTGCACGTGGCAACTGGAAGAGCCAAAGTTTCGATTCTCCGTTGTTTTTTCCTACTCTCTCTTCATCCAACAATATAAATGGTAAACTGGATGTAACATTGGCTACTGTCATTTTTCTAGAGGAAGAGTGTTACTTCCCTAAAATTGCTTGTTTGCCTTAATGATCCTTCTACAGCCGATAGACATAAATCTAAACCTTTTTCTAGTGAGGAATCTATCACCCCTCTCTAGTGGACGAAACCTAAATTGCAGAGGGCCAGCCATGGGCTATTCATTCATTCATACAGATGTGAATATACTGATAGCTACAATTTTAGTTTACGATCTCTTCCTCCTGTCTTTTCACCTCCTCTTCCTACTTTCTCCTTTCACCGCCTTTCTCAATGTTACGTTCATTCACGGGACCCTCTTCACTCTCTTTACATCAGTTCTCATAAGTGTAAATATATGAATAAATAGATTGATGGCATTTTAGAACCTGATCATAGTTATACATTCACTCCTCATTTTCTTACCATACCGGTACTTCCCTTATTTCCCCATCTTTTCTTACTCTCTTTTGCCTCCGTATTACAATCCCTTCACTACCTTTTGCAAAATTTTGTGCTCTTTCATACTCTCCCACTTCCTTTTCCTCCACTTTTCGTCCTCTTTTCATTCTTTCACCACTTTTTTTTTCTTTTTTGTCCCATTTCCTCGTCTCACCATGTAATATTCACTCAGTAGAACCTCTTCCTTTGCTTTACAGCCGTGCCTCGAAGCGTAGATAGATAGATAAATAGATAGTGGGATAGATAGACAGATAAACAGATAGATTGATTAGTAGTTAGACAGACAAGCAGACAGAAACACAAACAGGCAGATAACAAGGCAAAAAGAATGAGAGTTACATACATATATACCACATACACAGCACACATATACACACAGACATCTAGATACAAATTTTAAAACATGCTCTTTTCCTACACTTCATCAGCTTTTTTCGCCACATTTTTTTCCCTCATTTCTCCCTCTATTACCATGTTATATTCACTCACAAGCGCCTCTTCCTTTGCTTTACAGCCGTGCTCTTAACCGTACTGCCCTTGTTATGGCCACTTTCCTTCCTCTCATGCACTCCTCCTCATACTGCTCTGTTTCACGCACCCACCTCACGGGGCTCAGGGCAAGTGTGTGTGTGTGTGTGTGTGTGTGTGTGTGTGTGTGTGTGTGTGTGTGTGTGTGTGTGTGTGTGTGTGTGTTTAGCAACCATTCCTTAGCGTAAAAGGATGTAACCAAGGATATCAGATGGTGCCAATCACACACACACACACACACACACACACACACACACACACACACACACGCACGCACGCACGCACACTAATCTCCTGCACTAATTCTCTCCGCCACTGCCTCCCATTGCTAATACACGCACTGTGGCCGCGAATACCGATGGTGGGTGTTCTTTGCAAGCTTCTCTCGCCACTCCATTTTTCTGGCTAAGCTGACCCAATCGTGAGCAAATCCACTACCTTTCATTGGATAAAAATTTGGGATCTTGTGCTAAGTCGTACCCGAACAAAATTTTCCTTCATCTTTTATCTTAGGGTGATGGTCATTCCCGATTTTTTCCACTCTTGGGGGGTCGCTTATTAACCCCTTCAATTTCATATAACAGTGGTCCGTAAGTAGCGCTCTTGTGTCTTACGGGGACGGCACAGTTTGCTGATGTGGGCATGGATTTGGCAGTAGAGGTAAAAAAATGAATTAATTATACAAGTTAGACATTGATAACGCCAATTAAGCCGTCCCTTCAACACACGAGAAAACGCCTGGTAAAGTGGAAGAGGAGCGTTATACACGGGCCCTCTTGTATTTTCATCCCACTCCTGCAGCTGCTACCGATTTTATAACGTGTAAGGGAGCGATCTATTAGTGAAGGTATTTAGTGAAGGCTGCATGTAACCCCTCTGGCCCGAAAAGTCTGTGACATGAAGGCTGATCACATCTAACATTGACATGCGTTCTGTAAATGACCTTAAACAAATAAAGAGTTAGTGACACCTACTGTTGACTCGTTTTTCAGTGATACGGACATGACAGCAGGGATTGTAAAAAAAAAAAAAAAAAAAGCTAAATATGAAAACAAATAAATAAATAAAATGAAAAATAATATATCCACTGACTTCTGGTCACGGTGGACGAAATACAAAATCAGAATGGGAGTATGTCGTGGTAATGGTTTACTTCTATTTTTGACGTGCGTTTTCTGATATATGACGGATGAGGTCAAACGCGTTATTCACATTTTCCCCACAAAGCCAATATCAACTGACTCGCACCATTTCGTCTCTTTCTTTCCATGTGAATAGATGTACGACTTGACTAATGCATTCCAGAGCGTAGCATTAAAGCGGAAAAAGGCAAGAGAAAAGAGCGGTGAATCTAAAAATACTGTATCTTTACTACGCGCAATATGGTATGATGTCACGAAGGAAGAGCTTAACCCCTTCAACCTGACGTCGTTTTCTTTATGCTTTTTTTTCTGCTACCTACCAGACTATTTTATTCAGATTTAGACTTTTTTTAAATTTAGGAGGTTACATGTGGCTTTCATTAACTCCTTCACTATTACAAGGTTTTCATAACGTGACCCAAATCGTCTGGTGGTAATTCAAGCGAGAGAGAGAGGGGGAACAGACAGACAGAGACAGACACAGAAATACGTCATCTGAGACAAGCGATTACCAATATTCACACATTAAAGAACACTTAAAAGTACAAAAACAAATACATAAACACCCAAACCACATAAAAGTCAAACAAACCTGACAGTTCTCTCAACAGCATGTACCGTACTGGTGAGCGCATCAAAATTCCACGCTGCAGCACACCACAGCTTTATCTCACGCGAACAAACGTACCCTGCACATAAATTCTAGCTTCATACGCACCTAGAACTGAATAGTACCCTGGACTGTAAACACGATGGCTGCGTGTGGTAGTCGGGGCAATGTTGGGTCTTTTCCTTGTCAGTCACATAAAGGAACAATGGTAATAATCACGAATAAATAAAGACTGGTACTATGAAACAAGATACAAATTTCCACATGTTAGGTTCCTAATGTGCACTTTTTCTGATCTGATAAAAATCCACAACCCCATGCAGCCCAGTTCATGGCTGTGTGTGATCAGACTGGAGGGTTGTATTTATTAGTAACCAAGGAGACTCATTTGGAGGGTTGTATTTATTAGTAACCAAGGTGACTCATTTGTGTCTCATAAGTAAGAATCGTCGAATTTCATACCACCACGACTTAGTGTTCGAGGTGTGAGAGTGGGTCATCTACCTCAGATAACAACAAACTGACTATAGGACTTTAATAATATACCATACTAACAGCACAAGCATCACTAAAAACATTAGCATAAAAAATAATAATAGCACTTTACAAACATCATAGACGTTGCCTTCAGTATGCAGTCATAAAACATTGCATGGACAGATGGATTTACAGTGTTGGAAAAGATTGACCAACTTTTTCTGCAGAAGGGCCGAACGTATAACCATGGAGATCTGTCGGGCAGCATTACAAAAAGTGAAATGAGACAAAAAAAAAAAAAACGTGTATGATGTCATCTATGTTTCATCTTAGTCTGTACAGCACGATACCGAGGTTGTACGATACACGAGGAGTTCCATAACCTTTGTAACAACACACAGGCTTAACACATTCGCAATACAGTTTCACCATACAACATACATACTTATTCACCTAATCACAACCCAGCTCCTCTACACAGCACACATACTTCTACACCCAGTGCAGTACAGCTTTACAAACACACACACACACACACACACACACACACACACACACACACACACATACTTAAGCATCAAATCACAAAGCAATTTCTCCACGCGGCACACTTACGGAAGTGGGCCCCTGTGTAACCACACAAACTGTTGACTTCAGCGTGTTTTGAGAAGCGACAGGGCAAGTTAAATACGTGGAAGGTAAACTTGTTATCTCAGTGCCTGTCATGTTAAATGTATCTTGCTGACCCACGGCTGAGTATGCAAATGTCTGCTCTTCTGTCTGCCTTTCATCCGTGTGTCTGTGTGGCGGCTTTCTTCGTACTTGTGTGTTTGTTGTTGATTTTGCACTGTCCGACTTGTTTGTATTTCATTTGCCTGTAAAACTAAAGTTTATGCACAATCATGTAATGTTTCTATGTTTCTGCTGTTTGTGTACCAAAATTCTTCATGTTTACATTCTGCCACTGTCAAAAAACACACACTCATGCTCCAACATCCAGTTCGAAAATTAATCACAAAAACATTTATAAGAGCATGTGAATAGCTACTTACGAAATTATTACAAAATTATCCCTTTAGAATTCCTATCTTACACGACGTGAATCCCATGTAGGTATGGTGAATGGAAAGAAAAAATGCTGGAAGGAGGAAATGTGGCACCGGAGGGGTAGAAAATGTAGAGATAAAAACGGGAATTCAGTAAGTAGGGTTTTTTTTAATAAAAATAGAAAGGAATGTGAGGACAGGGTATCCATGGACAGAAGCAATAAAGTAAATGAGAAAGAAAAATGAGGAAAAACAATATATGGTGAAGGGCAATGACGAAAGTGACAAATGAATGTGAAGAGAGGGAACGTATACGCAAAGGGGCAGTGAAGAAAATGACAAAATGTGTTAATGAAAGCATTGGGGAAAATTATTAAGAAACATGGTATACTCTTTACACATTAACATGGCCTAGAATTAGTAACTCTCCACCTAAATCCTAACTCGCAGCCAAAGATTAACACTACGGTAGAGTATCATGTCAATCATGAATAAGTGCTATGGACAGGTGACAGGGCCGTGGCATTGTCTTTTTCTTCCCAAGAGATATATAAAATAAAACTCAAAAAGAGGACAAATCTGGGCCGCTATAAAGTAAATGAACTAAAGTAAAGGCTGAGACTACAGGTATTAAAATAAGGAAAAGGCAGACTGGTGTGAAACGGTAATTAGCGAAATGTCCATTATCACTGCCAATAACGTCAGTGTCGGTGAAATGTCATTAACGTGTGGATTCACTAATAAGGCAGTCCTCGCTGTCTCGCGTGGGAATTTCAATTTTTGTTTTTCTACCTCGGCTGAGTGAATGTTAAATGGGACTAACCACGTGGACTAAATTTGGCTGTCTGTTCGTCACGGTAATACCTTTAACCTGAGTACATCTTTCTGTGTTGTTCTTGTTTCTGTCAGACGATTTTTTTTTCAGTTTAGAGGATATTTCTACAAGAATGAGAGGTTAGATATACCCCCCCCCCCCCCTCCGTAGCTTGAATCCTCCATACGTTTAATAAATTCGTCAGATGGTAGCTTGAATAAAATAAACAATGTCATCTTGGGGAAGTGGGTTATAAGAATATAATGAATGGAAGGAATTAAATTTCTGCTCCTTCTCGCCCATGTACTGTCGATTTCAACATCAGTGCACTTAAGTACACTCACTTCAAAATGTATCTTCAGCCAGGTGAATTGTGGTTGCACAGTGAGCGTTATTACTACATGTACGAGTATGCGTTTTATCCGAAGGCAAATAATGGACTATGTATTGTATTTTGTATAAAGTTCCTTTTTAAAGTGATATTGATAAGAACAGCAGATATACTGTACATATTCACGAACAGTTATTGGAAATTATGTTCAAACGCTTTGTCCATTACGCATTGTCTGTTCTTTCAAATATGTGCAGATGGAACAATTTTTGACCAAGTGTACGTCTTATGTAACTTATATCTGCAGGACGTAGAAGAATCAGTGGGAGGAAAGTGACTGCACTAACACGGTAAAAACTTCCCCAACACTTCCATGCTGGCTGTAGCCATGGAATGTGTTACATGAATAATTTTTAAGTGGCGCAATATGAAGCACTCAGCAAAATAGTATGGGATGGAAAGATACTCTCTGACGCTCGGGAATAAATGAGCAATACCGAAGGAAGGACACAGTGCTGGCAGGGGACTATTGGCTAACTTTTGCACGGACCAGTACCTCTAGACCACCAGTCAAAACCATTTTCAGCAGTGAATTCAAAGTCAGACCTAAGAATTCAGAGTCAAATTTTTCATACTCTTTTTCAAATAAAACAGGAAATTGCTATCTCCATCATTATATAATTTGCATGTTTTGTTTCATTAAAGGGAAATCGCTTGTTGATTATTCTATAAACGCTAATTTGGATATTATTAAACCAATGACTTTTGAGGCAGTTGCTGACAGTCATGTCATGATGGTAACTGAAAAATCTGCTATACTTAGGATAAATCTTCCCAAAATTAGCATCTTGATACGCAGTGGCTTACTTTCTTGAAGTTTAAATACCTTCCTATTCTTCATGGCATAACTGTAATAACCGTTATAAGTCTTTTTTTTTCACTACTTTGCCAATAACTTAGTTCTCTCTGTCTGCCGATCCATCTTTTGTTTTCCCTCTGTACTTTGCTGAGGCACTTGGTCCTGTCTGCCTGCCATTCTGTTTTTGTTAATTCCATCATACTTTACCAATATCGTTACTTTTCCTTGTCCGTTTGCTGTTCTACCCTTAGTTACCCCCTCCACCTCCATGCATCCTCTCCACTCGCTCTTTGTCAGTGTAATCTTCGAGTTCGACGATGGGATTAAGCTCATCAAATATTCTGTGTGTGAGGCTGGGGAGGGGGAAGGGGAATGAACACTAAACCATAATCTCTTTGGCAAGGATGGCTTCATATCACGTCTTCCTTAGAAAATTATGCTACTTGTTACACCTTAACCCTGAGGTGTATTCATATTGGATTGGGAGTTTTCGTG